>CAUYRH010135676.1:0-10082 GCA_963574655.1 Perodicticus potto | reverse complement strand
CAGACTATTCTGTTCTTTTCTCCTTTTTTTCCCTGCTTCTTTGAATGCTTGGAATCATTCAAAAGGCTTGTCTCTAATTGCTGAGATCCTTTCTTTTACCTCCTCAACACTATTACTGATGGACTCTACTGTATTTCAAAGCACCTCAAATGAATTTCTCAATTCCTTAAGTTCTGCTATATCTTTTCTCATTTTGTCCATATCCTTGGTGACTTTGTCTTTGAATTCTTTAATTTATTGAGACAATTTTTGAACTAATTTTTGCATTTCTATCTTCATCTTTTTCCTCCATTCTAATCATCTTATTTGCCATCCATATTCTGAATTCTATTTCTGATACTTCAGCAATTTTTGTCTGGATGGTGTTTTCTATTGTATCTCCTTTGTTATCCCTTGGGGGAATTGATCTACTCTGATTTTCCATATTGCCAGAGTTCTTCCCATGAGTATATTCCACTATTTGGCAATTAAAACTGGTAGAGTGGGACTAGATTGGGGGCCTCAGGTACTAGAGCTAACCAGCTCTTTACCTATGAGTTGGAGATCATGATAATTACTTTTCCCATACAGCCTTGCCAAGGTCCCTTTTAGAGCTGCAACCAGATACTCTAAAGACCATTATGGTGAGATAATGCAATCTGGCTCTGTCTTGATGTTAGCCTGCCTCTACCCAATCCTAATGATTCACAGTATTAGATTGGAAAGTCTGCTTGGGAAAGATACAAACATCTACAGTCCTCTGCCCCACCAATGGTGAGAGTTTGGAGGAGGATAATCTGTCCCTCTTTTCTACAATACCACCACTGTTCAACCTCAAAGGGTTCCCAGGTTTACAGCCCAGATCTAAAGTTCCTATCAGTTTGTCCCAAGCAGTAAAAACACTGCTAACCCAAAAGAATTCATAGGGTCATGAAGCTTCCAGAAAGTAAAAATCTGCAAGCAGCTCTGTCTGTGCAATCACAAAAGGCTGGAGCAGGGACCCCTCCAGCCTCTTAGGGGTGGGACTAGGGAGGGAGTAAGAAAAGATCCCTGCAAAAGTCAGACCAGGGTTTCTCTGCCTCTGTGCCCACCACTAATTATTCCCATGCCACTGACTCAGTAGGCACCACTATCTCTGCAACCTCTATGGAAAGAAGTATGGAGTATTCTCAAAGCATTATAAAACTAGACCTTCCATTTGGTCCTGCAATCCCATTGCTAGATAACTATCCAGAAGAGCAAAGAAATCATTTTACCACAAGAACATTCTCAATAGAATGTTTATTGCAGCTTAATTCACAATTTCCAAGATGTGGAAGCTATGCAAATGCCCATCAACCCATGAATGTATTAATAACTGTGCTCTACATATACCATGTAATACCATTCAGCTGTAAGAAAAGATGGAAACTTTACATCTTTTGTATTTATCTGGATCGAGTTGAAACTCATTCTTCTTAGTAAAGTATCTCAGGATTGTTTTTAAAAAGTATCCAATGTACTCAATACTAATATGAAACCAATATATAAACAACTACACACTCATATGAAAGAAAAAACACAAGTATAGTCTAGGGGAGGGGGGAGAAAGAAGAAGGAAAGTAGGTGGGAGGGAAATTAGCATGAAATTGGCATGACCTAATGTGCACAATATGAGGATGTTCAGCATGCCACCTGGGTGAAGGGCTCAGCTACAACTTGAACTTTACTTTATAAATGCAAAGAATACAACTTAGTCATTTGTACCCTCATATTAATCTGAAATAAAACAATATAAAAAATAAACGTGGTATGATTAAAAAAACATGTTGAATGTATAGCAGATTCCAGTCTCTGCACTGGGTATTAAGAATACAAAGGTAAATGTAGTAGATATGGTCCCTGTCCTTATTAAGTTTTTATTTTTTAGATTTTACAGTGGTTAATCAAAGAAACATCCAAGAAATTAATTAGCAGAGGAAAAATGAAATTCTTTCCCGAGAACAACCTCCACTCTCACTCCCTAATAACTCCAGAAGTAAAGGCGCTAAAGCTTGAGGCTACAGAAAGAAGAGGGAGAGCAGTTAGTAGAGCCCAGATCTCATACCAGCAATAAAGTAAGAAACCTCCCTCATTATAGTAATTGAAGCAGTTTCCTATTTGACCTTGAGGCATGATCAGACTTTAACTCTTCTTTGGAAAATTTATTTTTAAATGGTCTTGCTCATGGATTTTCTAACCTTTAATCAAAGAACTTAACCTCAAGGAGGTATTTATCACCTACACCAAACTTGTAGCTGTATAAACCAAGGAGGCAAATATTCTAGAAACTCCTTAAAGGAAAGAAAATATATGGTTTTGCAATGCTTTACACAGTACTCTAGCTATCCATATTAATTTGGATCTAGGCTTGAAATGCCATCTAAATTATGCATCTGTGCTCTGGGGTTCACTAACACTTTTCTCAAGTTTCAAGGACTGCCATCTCATCTTCATTCAAGTAGATGTGACTAACTATGCTCAGTGTCTCAACATGTTTGGGCATTTACATCTTCTTCTAAGGCTTAAGTGTTTAATCCAAGAGCCCCTAAAGAGTTCACAAAGCAAGAGGAAAAAAGCCAAAAGGAATGAAGAAATTATGTTAAGAAAGAAACATATCAATATAAAGTTTATTTAAACAAAGACTAACCAAACTGCTTAGAAAATTAGGCCTTCTTGTTGGTTGACTGTTTTGTTTATTGGAAAGTTAAAGAAAATATTTTGTGTTGAGATATTTTCCACAAAGAGAATTCCCTATCCTGCTTTGGTAAATATACCAGAGTAAATATTTGGCTTTACCAATTTCATGTTTGAAATCTTAGATAATAATATCCAATACAAATATCATCTATAGGTCACTGCACTAAGTGCTTTGCACAAGTATATTATTCAAATCTTATAACAAACCAATAAGAAAGATACTACTATTAGCCACACTTTATAAGTGCCTCAGAGAGTTTATGAGACTCATCTAACACCACATGGTCAGTGGCAGAACTAGAACTTGAATTTAGATTGAAAACAAGATGATTGATATACAAGACAGACAGTGGGAAACAAATATGGAAAAAATTCTTATCTTTGAAACATACAGCATAAATTGCTCACACATTTTAAGACATAATAAAACTCCTCTGAAATAAAGGAAGCAGACATTGTAAGTCAAAATGGTGCTTGACAATATTATTAGAAAGTGCTTAAGGGCAGCGTCTGTGGCTTAAGGAGTAGGGTGCTGGCCCCATATACCAGAGGTGGCAGGTTCAAACCCAGTCCCGGCCGGAAAAAAAAAGCAAAAAGACACAAAGTGCTTAAGACCAAGAGAGATTTTTATAAAATCATTGAACTTCAAAGAAAGAAACTTACAAGTATTCCAACAAAGGAAACAGATGACTTATAAAAAAAAAAATCTCAAACTGGTATCAAAAGTCTCATTAACAGTGGATTCAGGTAAACAATGAAACAAATGGAGATAAAGGGCTGTAGCCCAATAATTAAATAGCCATTGATGATATTGTTTATTTTAATAGTAAAAAAAAAATTCAAAATTGTAAGAACTCAAGGATTTAAATATCTACTCAGTCTTCTTGAATAATCTTGATAAAATCTTCTGTTAATATCAAGATCCACTTTACAAGAGAAACAACTTTTAGGTACTTTCAATTAAGCCTGTCTAAGACCGAATCCTCTATTAACACTCAGTTTCAAGATCCTTTAGTTCCCAGATCTCATAACTTTTCTCAACATCACCCTTCTTGTGTTGATTCTTTTTCTTAGAGGAAAAATCAAAATTGTATCCCCAGTCCTGGGTTCCCTGCCTTACTTCTATTTTCTGCTATAGGCCCAACTGGCTATGTACCAGAGTATGCTCTTTATACATAAATAATTACTGCCTTTGTATACAATTAGTAGTTGATAGTGTTCTCCATTTTCTAGTTATATTGGGGATATAAGTTTGGGTAGATTTATATACTCCCTATTTGATCTATATGTTTTTGTATGTAAAAGAGCAGAGAGGTTGATATGTGCATATTTAGACAGATTTACACTTAGGCATCTATCAATATGCTGTGTTAACATGGATTTAATGCTTCACCTTTATGTATGAATAGTATATAATTCTGAAAAGCCTCAAACATGAAGGCTACATATAAAAATGAATAGAGTAAAGTCAAAGTAAAAAAGCAAATACAATACATGATATAGGAAAAACCTATTATCGTCAGATAGAGGATAACACATTAAATCAGTAAAAGAATGTAAATAGGTTATTGAAAAAAATCATAGTACAAGATAGAGCTCTAAGCAATTAAAAATATTAAAGTGAAATTAAGCAAAAAGGAAAAGAAGATTTATAATTTTCCCTAATGCATATGTTGCATTTCTGAGTTAAAACAATTAGTAGTTATGGTATTTTGCTAGATTTGATTTCATAATATTTTAATATGGATTTTTTAGTATAACTTACAAATGATTTATGGATAGTTTTCTTCCATTGTGCTCTTTATTTCAGTTTTGGTATGATATTTTTATAAATCTAGAACAATTAATTTTATTGTTTTATGTTCTAGAATAATTTAAATAGCATACAAATTGAGTTTTTTGAGATTTGTTAAAACTTTTCTATAGCACTATAGTCTTTTTTTATACATTAAGCTGTTTTCTATCACATTCTGTTTATACTAGCTTTCTAAATGAATTAGTAATTTAAAAATAATTTACATTTTCCTGCAGAATTGTCTTTTGCATCAAGAATTGCAAATTTATTTGTGGATTAGTCGGGTTTCTCCAAAGCAAAAGAATCAATGAGATAGATGAATAGATAGACAAGGAGAGATTCATTAGGCAAATTAACTCACATGATTATGGAGGTTAAGATGTCCCATGATAGACCATCTGCAAGGAGGAGACCCTGGAATTTTGGTATATGGCTCAATACAAGCTAAAAAGCCTCAGGACCAGTGAATATGATATTGTATTACTCAATCAGAGGCTGAAGCTCTGCAAATCCAGGAAACCGATTGTTTAAGTTCTGGAATCCAAAAGCCAGAGAGCCTGAAGTTCTGACCAAGGGCATGAGAAAAGAATTCCAGCTCTAGGAAAGGGAAGGTAAAATAAGTAAAATACCTTTTTTATGGCTATTTTGTTCTATCTGTCCCTACACACAGCACCAATTGGATGGTACCTACACATATCAAGGGGACAGCTTCCTCAAGCAGCTCTTTGACTCTTAGACTGATATCCTCTGAAATCACCCTACAGACATACCCAGAAGTAATGCTTTATCAGTTCTCTAGTATTTCTTATCTAGTCATGTTGACACCTAAAATTAACTATCATATGTCTGTCCCTTTGTGAACTTGGCACCGATAGGTATCTCCTACCCAAACTTGATCTTTAAATAAAGGCAATAAGAAGGAAACAGTTCCACTTAAAATGATCCAACTATCTTACATGTGAACAAAATTGCATTAATCCACTTTGCAGAAGAGTAGGGCAAGTCTTTGTATGATATTTACTCTTCTCCTCATATCCCATAGTTCAGATACATTATGTATACCTTACAACACTTAAATACTAATATAGTAAATGTGTTTTAAGTTACATAATAAATAAACAAGAGAGGAAGGAAAACATACTTTTGGTTTACTTTTTGTGTATATATCCAAAAATACATTCTTAACCAAATAGGGAGAGATTACTCAGGACAATTACCATCCTCATTTCTGTAACTGGTCACATGATCATAGCTTGTATTTTTAACTCTTTTACCTTCTTTTATTATCCATTCTGTATTCTCTTTGTCTTTGGCAAGTATCTCAGATGATCATGGCATTTTTACCTGACAGATTGACTCAAACCTTCATTCCTAAAGAATGTGGGCCATTTTTAGTGCTATCTAGATTAGGCTGTTGTGATTTTCTCTTGACCTTAACCACAAAGCATCCAATATTATAACTCCTTTCCTAGACTGCTAATTCCAAGGCATGAGAAGCCCAAAGTAGCGGGGTACCTATCTTAACTTCCAGTTCAATAGAATTCTTATTGTATCTCGCTTTGCAAGTCTTTGGAACTAAGACCTCTAGGCCAGATATACATAAAGTTATAGGAAGAGGAAGCAAACATCTTTCTATGGAGACCTTACAGGTAGTAGTGAATGATGCTACTTCTATATCTTCCCCTAAATTGTGAATCTTGGTTATGGGGTTATGGGAGAAACAGTATCAAATATTAGATGGCTGATTCAGAGCATATACAGCCCTCTCTAGAACTTTGCTGCAGCCCTGAAAAGTAGTTACTTATGTGGTGCTTTAACTGTGGCTTCAAATAGCCATTCCACTGTTTTATCAAGCCGTCTGCTTCAGAAGGGTGGGCGAGCGTGGTAAGGCATTTGAACTTGATTATTCCCCTGCTTGCTTCATTTCCATGGCTGTGAAGTAAGTTTTTTGTCACAAACAATCTGTGTAGAATAACATGATAGTACATGAGGCATTCAGTAAGTCTGTATATCAGTCTGTATATCACTATTCAACTGGTGTGCTGTGAAAATTTTTAAAGATCATTAATTAAATTATTCTTGCAAGAAGTTCAAAGCATAGTAAGAATACTCTTTTGTTTTGATTAGGGTAATTTAAGTGTACTGCAGAAGTTTATAGGTTCAAGTGTTCCATGATAAAGTTTGAAAAACACTGCCATAGATGGTAGGTTTGGCAGAAGCACTCTATACAGGAAAGACAATTCCATATCCACTATAAGTGTCAATTTCACAAAAACATAAATGCTTACCCTTCCTTGACAGATATGGCCCAATGTAATCAACCTGCTACAATGCAGCTGGCTGATCAACCTAATTAATGGTGTCATATTAGGAATTCAGTCCTAGTCTCGGATACTGTCATACTGGGAGCTCAGCCTTACCCTTAGCTAGGTCAGCCTTGGTGAGAGAAAGCCCACATTGCTGACCTGAAGAATAACCTTCATCCCTATCGTATTGACCACGTTGTTTATGAGCTAATTGGGCAATGACTGGGGTTGCTTGGGAAAGAAGCTGACTGGTATACTCAGAAGAGGTAATTCTATTTACTTTATTATTAAAGTCTTCTTTTGCTGAGGTCAGCCTCTGGTGAGCATTTACGTGAGACACGAATATGTTCATAGCTCTTGCTCACTCAGAAATCTTCCCAAATATCTCTCCTCCAAATTTCTTTGTTATCAACTTTACAATAGTATTTTTTACAAGACTCTTTCTGGCCAAACCACCGCTTATGCCAAAATCTGTATTTGTCATGGTTTCCCATAGATACCTACACAATAGGATAGATAGATAAATTGATACAAGAGATGTATTAGCGTAATTGGCTCACATAATTATGGAGGTTGAGAAGTTCTGTAATATGCATCTGTAAATTGGAGACCAGGCTATTCTGGTTGCATAGCTCAGTCCAAGTCCAAAAGCCTCAGGACCAGTGAAGCTGGTGGTGCAATTTTCAGTTCAAGGCCAAAGGACTGAGAACTCAGGAGCAGTTAGTATAAATCCTGGAGTCTGAAGGTTAAAAAGCCTGGATGTCTGATATCCAAGGGAAGGAGTAAAAGAGTGTTCCAGCTTCAGAATTTTCAATTTTTTTTTTTTTTTTTTTTTTAGAGACAGAGTCTCACTTTGTTGCCCTCGTAGAGTGCTTTAGCATCACAGCTCACAGCAACCTCCAGCTCTTGGGCTCAGGTGATTCTCTTGCCTCAGCCTCCCGCTACAACACCCAGCTGTTTTTTTGTTGCAGTTTGACTAGACCTGGGCTTGAACCGGCCACCCTATGTATATGGGGCAGGAGCCCTACTCACTGAACCACAGGCGCCACCCAGAATTTTCAAACTTTTTAATACTCTCAACCATTTTTCAAGATTCCCGTCAATCTATTTGTTTTAACTGAAACCATAATTTCCATGAAAACATGTTATATCTACTGTCATGTCAACTACAAGGTTCTAAAATTTTCACCCCTATGACTCTACCCTCTGCAGATAATGGCAGTGTTTTCCCAATTTCCAGTTATCACTGTCAGGAGAGGTGGCAGCAGATAGTAAAAACAAATGTTATAAGATTCAAATTAATAGGGTTTCTTATAGAAAGATCGAAGAACATTAGTGGCATTGGTGACACCCTGGAGTGTCACCATTCAATTTTCCCTGGTATCTTTATCAGATCACAATCCAGCACGTAATTTCAGCATTCTTTATGTGACATTTTTTCTGAAATAATACAGTTGGCTAACTCAGAGCTCCCTTGCATATTGCATGGAGTATATTATAGGTTGAGCTGTTGTGATGATGAGACACCATAATTCAGAGGCTCGTGTTAGTTAAATTTTATGTTTTTTCTCTTGTAGCAATCTAGAGATGAGCCGGAAGCGGTGCCTGTGTTACATTTCCACATGGAGTTTCCATGACTGAGTCAAAAGTGGATAATTCAATTTCTGCTATTTCCCACAGAGCAGGAAGGCGAAAATATGAAAAGAAGAACAAATAGTTTATCTGTCAAAAATATAACCCAGAAGTTGCACACATCATTTTTGAAGTGGTCCCTAGGTTGATGGTGATATATATCACTAAAACATGCAGATTGTATTATTAAGGAAAAATAAAAGGTTTGCTAAAATTCTGATGTAAAACAATATGGTATGGACATTCTTTTAGTTGAAAATTATTTTTATTGTATCTTCAATTTTTGGGGTTGATATTCGTTGGTTCAGAGGATCTATTTCTTCCTAACTGAGCCGAGGGAGGTTATGTGTTTCCAAGAATTTGTCATTTGTCCACTTCCTCCACATTTCAAGGTTATCAACATATAGTTTTGTATAGTATTCTGAGATAATATTTTTGTATTTTCATGTTATTGGTCATGGTATTCTCTGTTTTCACTTTTTTTTAATTTCAGAAAGTTGGGGGTAAAGATGTTATGTTTACATACATTTTTTCATACAGATTGAGTCAAAGTTATTCACATAAATATATCTTTCATTTGGATAGTGTTCACTGTACCCAAGAAGTGTGAATTTATCTATCCCCTCCTCAAACCTCCCCTAGACTGATTTTCACTGAGATTTATTTCCATATGTACACTTAGAGGTTGATTGATTAGTTCCAATTTAGTATTGAGTACATGTGTTTCTTTCTTCATTCTTGTGATGCTTCACTTAGAATAATGGCTTCCAGTACCCTCCAGGTTGTCCAAAATAGTACTAGATCAACATTTATTTTATGGTTGAGTAGTATTTCATGGTAGTCACATGCCACATTTTATTAATATATTCATATGTTGATGGGCACTTAGGTTGTTTCCCTGTCTTTACAATTGTGAATTGTGCTGCTATAAACATAAGAGTGCAGGTGTCCTTTTTATACAACGACCTTTTTCCTTTGGGTATATGTCCAGCAGTGGAGTTACTACATCAAATAGTGTAAGTCTGCTTTAAGTTTTTTGAGGTATCTGCATGTATTTCCCATAGAGTTAGTACTAGTTTGCAGTCCCAGCAACAGTGTATAAGAGTTCCTCTCTCTTGACATCCACACTAACATTTGATGTTTGGGGACTTTTTTTAATATGAGCCATTCTCATTGGAGTAAGGTAATATCTTATTGCGGTCTTGCTATGCATTTTCCTAGTGATTAGAGACATTGAGTATTTTGTCATGAGTTTGTTGACCATTACTGTATATTTAATTGAAAAATTTCTGTTCATGTCTTTGCACACTTTTTAATGGGGTTGTTTCGCTCTTTCTTGCTGATTTGCCTGAATTCTTTGTAGGTTCTCATATTCAGTCCTTTATCAGATGTATATTACACAAATAATTTCTCCCATCTGTGGGCTATTTGCTCTTTTAATTACATTCTTGGATGTACAGAAGGGATTTTTTTTAAGTCTGATCAAGTCCCATTTATTTATTTTTGTTATTGCTGAGATTGCTTTTGGGGGTCTTCTTCATGAATTCTTTGCCTAGGGTAGTTTCTCCAACATTTTATTCTAGGATTCATATGGTTTCCTGTCTTACATTTAAATCTTTTATATAACATGAGTTAATTTTTTTGAGTGGTAA
>CAUYRH010135675.1:0-25824 GCA_963574655.1 Perodicticus potto | reverse complement strand
CCAGTGGTAAGACAGAATTTATTTACAGAAAAGAATACAGAAAACACTAAAGCTCCTGGTAGAGAGAGAGAACTCAAGTGGGGAGAGAAAAGCTCTCTCCGTTTCTTTCCCAGTCTTTCCCTGTCTCCCCCTTTAGGCTTTTAGTCTTGGGGTATATATGGGTGTATGGGTTCCTTGGCCAGGAAACGAATGAACACAGTCCTTTCCACCAGGGGCAAGGTGAATGAATGTATCAGTGAACGAACACAGTCCCTTTCAGGGCAGAATGAATGAATGTATCAATGAATGGACTGTGTCCATTGGAATTGAGGCCTAGGACATTCACATGAAATTGACCTAGGCATAGGAACTGGGGGTTCCACATTTAGTCCTAAGTGTAAAGTGAAGGAGACACCAAGGCACAGATGTCTCCTCGGCAGTTGTCCAGCCTTTTTGCCTGTTGGAGCCTCTGGTGGGGGTTGGAGGTCCCCCTCCTTGCCTGTCATCCAGCCCGCTGACTGCATGTAACTTTTTATGTGTAATTATTTCTATGGTAACTGGGTTCTAAACATTCCATCTATTGATTTAAAATCTAAAAAATACTGGTGTCTGATTTTCTAAGGCAGTTCCATTTGCTTCAAATTTAATCTTTAAATGCTAGACATTTCATTTATTTACTTTTATATTTATTATTATTATTCTTTTCGAGACAGAGTCTCACTCTGTTGCTCTGGGTAGAATACTACGGCATCATAGCTCACAGCAACCTCAACCTTTCGGGCTTGAGTAATCCTCTTGACTGAGCCTCCCAACTGGCTGGGACTATAGGTGATTGCCACAACAATGCCCAGCTAGTTTTTTTTAACAGACGGTCTCGTTCTAGCTCAGGCTGGTTGGGACCCTGTCTCTAAAAATAGCCAGGTGTTGTGGTGGGCGCCTAGAGTCCCCACTACTCAGGAGGCTGAGGCAAGAGGATCGTAAGCCCAAGAGTTTGAGGTGGCTCTTGAGCTATGATGCCAGGGTACTCTATTGAGGGTAATAAAGTAAGACTCTGTCTCAAAAAAAAAAAAAAAGGTGAGGTCTCCCTCTTGCTCAGGCTGGTTTTTAACCCCTGAGCTCAAGTGATCCATCCTCCTTTGCCTCCCAGAGTGCTAGGATGACAGGTGTGAGCCAGCACGTCTGGCCAAATTCTAGAAAGTTTAGGTTTTTATGTGTGTGTGCACTCCATTTGTAGATGAGATCTGACAATTAAATTTGTGAACTTATCCTAGAAACAGCATTAGGAACCTCATGGCTGAATATCACTATGGTCACCTTTGAAGTGCTCCCCTGGGAAGCTGTGCACTGAGGCCAGAGTCTAGTCCACACTTTAGAGCAGTTTGAAACTTTTTTTCTGAAATGATTGTTAGAGCTGACACCGTATTACCCTTGATGTCCTAGATGTCATCAAAATGTTTTCCTTTTAATATTTCCATTATTTTCCGGGAAAGGTCAGTGGGGATCAGATCAGGTGAGTAGGGAGGGTGTTTCAATACAGTTATTTTTTTACTGGCTAGAAATTTCGTCACAGACAGAGCCATGTGAACTAGTGCATTGTGGTGATACAAGAGCCAAGAGTTGTTGGCCAAAATTTTAAGTTAAGATTTTCCTGTTTCTCTGTTGATGTCTACTTCGTCTGTTATACTTCTCATAGTCATCCAGTGATTTTGATGCAAAACACAACAAATTTTTGCAATGTGCTTATAAGTTCTGCTTGTTACTGGCCTCCCTGACTGCTCCTCTTCCGAGACGCTATCTTTACCCTCAGAAAAATGTTCAATCTACTCGTATATTGCCTTTTCCCTCATGGCATTATTTCCAAAAACTGGGCTTACTATGTCCTTGATTTCACTTTCACTCTTGCCAAGCTTAAGAAGAAATTTAATGTTTGTTTGTTACTCTAATTCAAACTCCGACATTGTTGCAGTGACACACAGAAGCATGCAACAACAATAATTAATGCCACTCAGCGAGACACTTCTTCATGTGGACATGAACACGGCCGTGAGACGCTGGTGCACTGAGGCTGTGAAGCTTTGCTGGGCTGTTGGTACAGTGCTTCCAATGTAAACACACAGGGACAAGTTTGCAAACTTAATTGTCAGACCTGGTGTATGTATTGATATTTATGCTTGTAGTAATGCTTTGTCATATTTCTGGGACTTCAAGGTTTCAATTTGTCATTCCTCACAAAAGCCGAATCACCACTTAGTATAAATATGTATTTGTCTATGAAATATCCGTAAAAGATAGTTTTTTGGTACTTTGTTGAATTCATACATATATCATAAACTCAAGTCTTTAAAAAAAGTGGTTTCATATTGAATGTTATACAAGATTAGCTTTGACAGTAAAACTTTAAGTATGCATGTGTCCTGTCTGAAAGCAACTGATGTGTATTTAGTTATGGGCTTTTTCTGATAGCTCTGAATGAAGATTTATATTAGATCAGCTGCTCTTAAAGTTGTATAGTGGGGTCAGTTGAACAATTTGCTCTTAGAAACTAATGGCTAGAAATGTTATTGGTAAGGGTTAGGCGCGTTTGTCATCCTTAAATAGTCTGTTTTCATAAATTACTTGCTTTGGTGGGGTGTAATATATGGCTAAGTCAGTTGGAGTCTAAGTTAGGACCCTGTCTTCATTTAAAATGGGTTAACTTGAACTGTGTCTCTCTGCCCCATTAGACTGAGAGCTTGTTGGGCTGGGACTTTGGAGTCATCTTTTACATGCAGCACTTGGCATGACCCTTAAATGTTGGATGACCTGATCTTTTTTTTGTGAGAGTTTGAGCCTTGGTGGCACAGGGGGAAGATATAGTTGACCCTTGAACAACATGAGTTTGAGCTATGAAGATCCACTCATACACAGTTTTTTAAAAAAATTGGCCTGACTCTTGAACAACATGGGTTTGAGCTATGCAGATCCACTTATAAACAGTTAAAAAAAAAAAAAATCCACCTGGTGCAGCGGCCTATAATTCTAGCACTCTGAGACACCGAGGCGAGTGGATTGCTTGAGCTCAGGAGTTCGAGACCAGCCTGAGCAAGAGCAAGAGCCCATCTCTACTAAAAACAGAAAAACTCCCCAGGTGTTATGGTGGGCACCTGTAGTCCTAGTTCCTCGGGAGGCGGATGCAGAAGGATCACGTGAGCCCAAGAGTTTGAGGTAGCTGAGAGCTGTAATGGATGCCACAGCACTCTACCCAGGGCAACAAAGTGAGACACTGTCTCAAGAAAAAAAATTTTTGTGACAATTTGAAAAAACTTACAGATGAACTGTGTAGCTTTTTTCATGTATATATGTCATGAATGTATAAACATATACTAGCCTGTTTTATCATTTGCTACAATAAAACGTATGCAAATCTTATTGTAAAAAGTTAAAATTTATTAAAACTTACACATACAAACACATCCATGGCACCAAAATTTTGAGAAATGTAAACCAATGTGAAGATGCAGCATGAAATCACAGCTGCATGAAATTAACCGCAGCACAGCCTGCACTGCTGTAATAATTTCATTGCCACGTCCTGTGCTGTTGTGGTGAGCTCCGTGTTGCCAGTATCTGCTTAAAATGCCACGTGGCACGAACATGGGACGCTGTGCTTACTGGCATGTGCTACTTTCTAAGTCAGTTCTGTGTGAGCATTTCTTCTGCTGGTAAATTGCGTAGCACAATAAAAAGTGATGTTTGGATGTTCTCATGTAATTTCCATCATTTTCAGTGCAACTTGGACAACACGATGGGAGCTTGGCAAAGTGGCGCTAGTGGTGCTGGGAGTGCGCAGAAGAAGCAGAGAAAAGTCAAGACATTACAGGAGAAAGTGGAATTACTTGATCTGTACCGTCAATTGAGGTCTGCAGCTATAGTTGCCTGCCATTTCGACAGATTTATCTTAGATGAAATAAACTTATAGTATCAATAAATACAATGCAGCCTTATAAATGTATTTTTTCTTCTGTGTGATTGTTTAAATAATAGCATTTACTTTATTTTAAGAATACCATGTAGAGGGGCGAAACCTGTGGCTCAAAGGAGTAGGGCGCTATGCTGGCCCCATATGCCAGAGGGGGCAGGTTTAAACCCAGCCCTGGCCAAAAACTGCAAAAAAAAAAAAAAAAAATACCATATAGCATACAGGTAACATACAAAATATGTATGTATTGGGTGTTCTTAGTAAGGTTTCAGGTCAACAGGTTTAGAAGTATTTAACACTTTGTAAAGTTTTTGAGGAGTCAGAAGTTATAGCGGAGTTTTGACTGTGCGAGGAGTTGCCACCTCAGCCTCCATGATGCTCAAGGGTCGTCTGTGTTTAGAAAGTTATCCACCTGTTGGGGTAAATCTACTCATGAGACTTAGCAAGATTGTCTTTGTCTTTTGTGATGGAATGTTTAATTAGGTATTTTTCTTTTGTTATGTTGAAAGCATTAATTCTCTCATACTTTGCATATATTCTATAAAAAGTATCTTGCTCTCTGCCCTGGTAATTATAAAAATTTGTATTTTGTTGTCTTCTGGTTGGCTTGTCAGCTTGAAAAATTTAATCATGCCAGAAATTTCTGGTCTTGGCTGGGCACAGTGGCTCATGCCTATAATCCTAGCACTCTGGGAGGCCGAGGTGGGAGGATTGCTTGAGCTCAAAAGTTCAAGACTAGCCTGAGCAAGAGCAAGACCCTCTCTCTCCTAAAAAGAGAACAATTAGCTGGGTGTTGTGGCAGGTGCTTGTAGTGTCAGCTACTTGGGAGGCTGAGGCAGAAGGATAATTTGAGCCCCAAGAGTTTGTGGTTGCTGTGAGTGAGGCTCAGAGTGAGACTCTGTGTCAAAACAAACAACAAAACAAAACAGAATAAGTAAAAAGGAATTTCTGGTCTGGTGTGTAGTAGGGAATCCTTGGAGTCTTTTGAGTCCAAGCAGTAAGAGTCAGGGTAGTGGTTAAAGAAAAACACTTTAGTTGTGATGGCATGAATGGGAAGACGGTGGAGGACAACTGAGGTTTTTATAATGCCCAAGACGTGGCAATGGACCAGAAAACTGTAGAGACAGGTATGAAACAAGACTGTGCCAGATTGAACTAAGACAGACAAGTTTGGGAGGAAGAGGAACCAGTGATGGCTCAGGAGGATTCCTTGAAATTAATGACTGTAATTTTTTCTTTTTTGTGATGCTGAATAATCAGTTACAGTGTGAGGGCAGAGCCTATGACTGTTTTGTATTTTATATTATGAGCGTGTTTAAGAATAATGTCTTTAAGTTACCATTGGCTGTGGAAGGTAAGGCTAAAGTGAATGAAGAAAGTTCCTTTGTCAGGAGGACTAAAGGAAAATTTGTGTGTGTGGGATATGGATTTTTACTTTTCTCCCTCCCCTCCCCTCCTCTCTCCTTCCCTCCCTTGCTCCCTTTCCCTTTCCCCTTTCCATTTTTTCTTTCCTGGATTGTCTCTTGGGCTCTTGGTGAGAACTTCAATTGTTGTCAGTGCTCAAGGATCTAATATTTCCATAATTACAAGCATGCAATATTTTTTTGCTCAAGCTGTATCTTTACTGAGAGAGGAATGAAAAAGGGGGACTTACTCCACCCTTGTTTCACTGTTAATTTAAAAACAGCTAAAACAAAGCTCTCCTGTCTGTCTCAGTTATTTTTTTCTTCCTTAATGTAACCAAGCAAGGACTAGGACTGTTAGTAACCATAGTAAGTATCTTATAGTGATCTTTATAAATAACCTCTGAGAGGGAAAGTGAAGTTATATTCCACAAATAGCATTATTAACAAAACTTCTTAAATATACGATCTCTAATAAAAATTATCATTCATCTGTTAATTTTCATCCAGTATGGTCTTTCTGAATCCGAGGAAGGACATATTTTTGTCTAGTTTTCAGTTTTCTAGCCCAACTTTCTTGCATCGGTGATCTTTGTTGAGGTTTTCTAGAAATCTAGAATTAGATGAGAGGTTTTAAGACAATATTTTTTCTGAATGAGGCTTTCATGTTTTTTTTTTACTGCTACTTTATTTTATTTAAAATGACTATCATCATATTATTAATATATAAACCCTCTAATTGGATTCAGAGATAAAATGGTTTACCCTTTATTATTTACATTTTTTTGTCTTATATCAAAACAGAAACTTGCATGAGTTTATAATGTGTTTTCCTTGTAGAGTGTTTCAGAGTTGTCTTTGGTAGTTACATTACTTCCTGACAGTCACAAAGTTAACTTTTAAATGTTTGCTTAATTTTATAATTTGTGCATCTGTGGCAATTATGTCAATGTGTGTCAAGAAAAAGGATTATGGCGGTGCCTGTAGTTCAGTGGGTAGGTCGCCAGCCACATACACCCAGGCTGGTGGATTTGATCCCAGCCCAGGCGTGCTAAACAGCAATGACAACTGCAACAACAATGAAAATAAAAGCCGGACGTTGTGGTGGCGTCTGTAGTCTCAGCTACTTGGGAGGCTGAGGCAAGAGCATCGCTTAAGCCTAGGAATTTGAGGTTGCTGTGAGCTGTGACACCACTGCACTGCGACATAGTGAGACTCTGTCAAGAAAGAAAAAGAAAAAAAAGAAAAAAGATTATTTCAGTTGGATTTTTGAGGTTAGAAGTGACTTGAGAACATTTGTTTTCTCATCATGGTGCAGGAGAGACGTTGATCACCCAGATTTTGGCAACACTGTCTTGCCAGTGATGTTAAGTGTAACTTTGTAGAAAAGGTCTATAAAAATTTACTACAATGTTTGTAGTATCAGAACTTAGCACTTCCAAGTAGAAATGTTCTAGTCTTTCCTCTCCTTCAGTTACTTATCTTTAGAGGATAATCCATTTTTATACTTTCTTGTGTCACTCCAGTTATTTATGAAAACAAAATTAATACAGTTTTTTGGGAAAGAACTGAAAAGTAAATTAAATCTAAACCTTATTTCAAACATTTAATGTGGCATTTTGTGTATTTCTGTGTGTGTTCTAAGAAGAGACTGCATGTTGAACACATTGAATCAAATTCAAGAAAACAATTCCTGCCTTCAAATTGGTTGAGATAAAATACAGCATAGCATAGAGGAGAGACAGGAAAACAAAAACTAGCATATCCTACACATCTTTGAAAACCTGGTGGAGAGCAATTTATCAGTCTCGTCAAGCTGGGTGAAGTTATTTATTTTTTTTAGACAGAGTCTCACTTTGTCATTTTTGGTAGAGTGCTGTGGCGTCACAGCTCATAGCAACCTCAAACTCTTGGGCCTAAGTGATTCTCTTGCCTTGGTCTCCCAAGTAGCTGGGACTACAGGTGCCCGCCACAACTCTTGGCTATTTTTAGAGACAAGGTCTGGCTCTGGCTCAGGCTGGTCTTGAACTCCTGATCTCAGGCAATCCACCCGCCTGGCCTCCCAGAGTGTTA
Source organism: Perodicticus potto (assembly GCA_963574655.1). Taxonomy (NCBI): domain Eukaryota; kingdom Metazoa; phylum Chordata; class Mammalia; order Primates; family Lorisidae; genus Perodicticus; species Perodicticus potto. The sequence goes on along the minus strand of CAUYRH010135675.1, from coordinate 18,411 downwards.
GGATTAGAGGCGTGAGCCATTGCGCCTGGCCTGGGTGAAGTTTTTTAAAATAAATAAGAAGAAAGCTCTCACCGACATAATTTAAGCAGCCTTTTGCCTATCTTTACAATTTTGTTAATATCTGTGTGTGAAAGAAATATTTTTGATTGTAAAATGTCATTTACTTAATCTCCTATCCAGGCTTAACAAAAAAGCCTGATGCGTCCTTATCATTTCATTTAGAAGGTGGTAAGAATTTCTTAGAATTTTCTTTGTGACTTGCTGGACGGTTCCCCTCTGCTGAATGCGACAGTGACACTATCTTAAAAATGTTTGCAGGAACCCATACTTAACCCTCTTCCCTTCTGCTTTTAGGCTAGTCCTAATTTCCATTTCCTTTCGTTTTTACTTTTCTCAGTCGATTATAACATCAAAACTACAAGAGGAAAAATGCTGTTGTGAACCGTTTATTTAGGATGGAGACGTAGAGGGAAAATCCCAGGCCCTCATTTCCCATTGTCAGGGGCCCCTTCACATGGATGGCAATTGTCAAGAATCATACTCGGTAACCACCAGGAAGGAGAGCAATAATGTTGTGTTATCTTCTAGGTAAACTGCTCCTGTGTTTGAAATGATTTTGCAAAGAGCTGACTGGAGTTTGGGAAAGAACACATTAGTTTATTTTCAGTTGTGGGTCTTTCAGTTCTCACGGACACCCTTGTCAGGGCTTTACCAGTGCTCAGCCAAGTGCATCTATCTTTTGTTTCCTCCTTGCTGTCAGTGTTAGTAACTCTTCAGTTTAATGCCTCTCTCCTTTTCTTGTACCTATCCTGGTCGTTTTTTAAGGACTAGCTTACATGTTTCCTCCTTCATGAAGCCTTTTCTAGTCAATTAGACTGGATGTTGAATTTTTCTTTCTGAAATTCTTACTGTATATATATATATATTTTTTTTTTTTATTAATTTATTTATTTTGCAGTTTTTGGCCAGGTCTGGTTGTGAACCCGCCACCTTCAGCATGTGGGGCCTGCACCCCACTCCTGTGAGCCACAGGCGCTGCCCCTTACTGTATATTTTTAGCTTGTACATTTCTTTTTGGCATTTATTCCTTGGTAATGCACAATCTCAATTATTAGGTATGCCTTTCTTGTCTGTATGTCTGTCCATCCATCCATCTGTCCAGTCTCACTCCATCACTCCAAGTAGAGTGCAGTGGCATCAGCCTAGCAACTGCAAACTCCTGGGCTAAAGTGATCCTCATGCTAAAGTGATCCCCTCTCAAGCTGGGACTACAGGTATACCACTACACTTGGCCAGTGTTTCTATTTTTAGTAGAGAAGGAATCTCATGCTTGAATCTCAGGCTGATCTTGAACTTCTGAGCTCAAGCAATCCACCCACCGTGGCCTCCTAGAGTGCTAGGATTATAGTGGTGAGCTACTGTGCCTGGCCCTAAGAATCAATTTTTGATTCAATTTTCAAATAATTATAAACCTGAACAATGTTGCATTCAAACAATAAAAACAACTTTCAGAAGTTTGTAAAATTGTATTTACTAGATTACAACTCATGATTATTGTTTATTCTATTTATTGAGAATCTCTCATACACTTGAATATTTATAAAATGCTCAGGTATTGTAAAATGCCCTGGAGACACAAAGGTTATTAACAAGACAGTTTCACCTTCAAGGAATTACAGTGTATGGAAGCACACCTCTGGTCTGTTAATCCTAGGAGGACTAGTTGAGCTCAGGAGTTCAAGACCAGCCTGAGCAAGAGTGAGACCTCCTCTCTACTAAAAATAGAAAAACTAGCTGGGCATTGTGGCAGTGCCTGTAGTTGTAGTTACTCAGGAAGCTGAGGCATGAGGTTTGCTTGAACCCAAGAGTTTGAGGTTGCTGTGAGCTATGATGATGCCATGGCACTCAACCCAGGGCAATAGCATGAGACTCTGTTTCAAAAAAAAATTAAAAGAAAAATTTGATTCTTAGAATTGCCTGGCTAGCTGATAGCGTTTCAAATTTTACTTAGTCATTGTGACTTGTATTAAGTCACAGAAACAAGTCAAAAGTAAAAACCTGAATTCTAGTGTGAATTACTGTGCCCTAGACTTCAGTTTGTTCCTTGGATCATATTTATGTACGTATATATTTGCTTTCATTGGATTATGAAGTTTCGTTTTATAAATGTACTGTGTGACCTTTCTTATGTTAGGAGATCAATAAATAAATTTAAACTGTGTATTCTATCTATCTCTTATAAACTCTTAAGAAGAAAAAAATCGAGACTAATAATGCCTTAACTTTTCTTGCACATTAATGTCATCTAATAGTATATTTGGGGGCTTAATTCTGGTAAAGAAGAAAAGCTGGAAGAGCGGGACTGGTCTTCTACCCAGTTCTCAATGTTTGACCTTGGCAGTTTTCACTGGGCATTATTTTTTTTCCTTTACAAAATGGTATACATTGCCTGCTGTGCTTATTTTTCTGAATTAAATGAGCATAATACATGCATATGAGAAAGTACTTTCAAGTGGAAAAGTCTCCTTTAATGTAAGATGTTCCTATCACTGATTTAATGAAAGTATCAGTACCAGTAGAAATTGTGAGCCATTTGTACAAATAATAGGCTGAGATCCTTTTAATATTTGGCTGGTAGTATTTATAGAAGCATGCCTCTTTTTGGTGTGTATAAAGCAGTAAAATGATGTTTTCAAATTTTTTCTTTATTTGGTTACCCAGGTTGGTACTTATCTGTATCATTTTAGAAACATAGGCTTTGTGTTGAATTTTGTAAAAAGCTTTCTTGTTTTTTAAAAGTATTTTCAGACTTCAAAGAACTGTTGTGTAAAAGCACTTTTACACAAAGTGTATGTCAAATAATTTTGATCATTTTATTTAAATAAAGAAGCTGAACTCAAAGTTTCTCACTTTTAAAACCAGCAAAGTCTTCCCATAGGTGTAACACATATGTGTGTTCCGCTTTTAGCATATTTATTAGAATACATGTTTGGAGGAGAAAAGCTTTGTAATTGTATGCTATGAAAGGATATAAACTTCTTTCTTGTGATTATTGAAATTTGTCATCATTCTGTATTTAAATTTGAATGCTGATATGAGTTTAGACTAGTGTAGCTAGGAACTTGCATGAGAAGGTAGAATAGAACTCTTACGGCTAGTTTTTGAAGAATGTAAAAATGAGTATCACTTGCTTTTATATTATAAATATTCACCATTGAAAAAGTGCAACAGTAATGAATCTTTATGCCTCTACTTATCTTTGAGAGTTGTATTTTTTCTTTCTTTTTTTTTTTTTTTTTGAGACAGTCTCACCTTATTGCCCTGGGTAGAGTGCCATAGTGTCATAGTTCACAGAAACCTCAAATTCTTGGGCTTGAACAATCCTCTTGCCTCAGCCTCCTGAATAGCTAGGACTACAGGTGCCTACCACAATGCCCGGGTAGTTTTTCTATTTTTAGTACAGAACGGGTCTTTCTTGCTCAGGCAGGTCTTGAACTCTTGAGCACAAGCATTCCAACCTCCTTGGTCTTCCAGAGTGTTAGGATTATAGGCCTGAGCCATTATAAATGTAACTGTGAGAGTTACATTTATAATGCAGCCCTTTGAAAAAGCCACACTAACGTGTATTTCTTTCTTTTTTTTTTTGAGACAGAGCCTCAAGCTGTCGCCCTGGATAGAGTGCTCTGCATCACAGCTCACAGCAACCTCCAATTCCTGGGCTCAAGCGAGTCTCTTACCTCTGCCTCCCAAGTAGCTGAGACTACAGGCGCCTACCACAACGCCTGGCCATTTTTTGGTTGTAGCCGTTATTGTTGTTTGGCGGGCCCAGGCTGGATTCGAATCCACCAGCTCAGGTGTACGTGGCTGGCGCCTTAGCCTGTTGAGCCACAGGCGCCGAGCCAGCCACACTAACTTGTTTCAGGTTGCCTGTCAATGTAATAATATACAGAAGGCACCAAAAAAAGTATACACATTTTAACAGAAAAAGCTATCTTGTTCATGCCTGTTGCTTGGTGATGCTAGCATTTATTAACACCATCTTTTGAGCTATCATACTACACGTTGCTACTGTAATTCACCTTGACTTCAAAAAGTAGTACATGGATAACATCTCTTAAAATGTATATACATTTCTTTTTTTTGGCACCACTGGTACAATACTTTGAGTTGTGTTATCTGCTTTTTATATTTAAAGAGCGCATAGCTCAGGAAGAACAGCTGAGGAAAGATGAAGAAAAGCAATTGACATTTATTAAATGCCTATTGTGTGCTAGAAGATCAGCTAAATTATTTTCTCATAGTTTATTTAGTTCTTAACTTCAACATGGTAAAGCAGAAGATGCTAATGACTTAATTGAGATGTGAGAGATTAAGTAATTTGCTTAAGAACACATAACTGATTTCAAAGTCTCCATTCTTTCCATTGTATTCCCTGGTAAGAATAGGTATAAATGTTCGCATTGTTAATTAATAAGTACTTTTATGAAATGAAGTTCTGATTTACTTAGCATGTTTTTCTTTATTCAGAATTCAGATGAGTGTAAAGTGTAACTTTACATCACCAAGCAACAGGCATGAACTTTTTAATAAAGTGTAACTTTATTAAAATTTAAATCTTTAATACAATTGGAGTTAGAGTAAGACTGGAAGGTCTTTTAAATTTGACCTAGGCTTAGTAAGTAGTAGATTACTCTCAATAAATGCTAGCTATTAATATTAATATTTACCTATATCTTTTTAAAAGCTTATTTTAGTCTCTACGTTTTTTTGGAAGGAATAGTTTCACATGATTTTTTAATTTTTTTGTTTTTTTTCATCACTTGTAACCCACATGGTTTTAATAACATTTTAGATTTATTGATTGCTGGTTGTCACTGGATAACCATGTTAAGGACTTTTAGTGTATTGTCTTTTTTCTTTTTTGGAGACAGAGCCTCAAGCTGTCACCCTGGACAGAGTGCTGTGGCATCACAGCTCAGAGCAACCTCCAACTCCTGGGCTCAAGTGAGTCTCCTGCCTCCGCCTTCCAAGTAGCTGGGACCACAGGCGCCCACCACAACGCCCGGCCATTTTTTGGTTGCAGCCGTCATTGTTGTTTGGTGGGTCCGGGCTGATTCGAACCCGACAGCTCAAGTGTACGTGGCTGGCGCCTTAGCCTGTTGAGCCACAGGCGCCGAGCCGAGTGTATTGTCTTGATATTGGTATTTTAGCCTTTTCTTTTAGACTGTTGTGTTTTTTTGATCAACAGAAATACAGATTTGGCATTCTTCTTGTTTCCATTCCTTATGAAATTTCAATACGGGATTACATGGTTAATACTTAGTCTTTTTGTATAAGGACATAGCTGGGAACCTTGGTTTTTAGTACTAAGTGAAAAAGCCAGGGGAAAAGTTTGGGAGGTAGCAGTCTTCCAGCCAAGAGGATCCAGACCTATATCTAGTCACTGGCACCAAGTGTCCAGATTTGAATGGGGAGAGTCTTTTGAAATTAACAGGTTGGAGAGTGAAATATTCATGGTGTTTTTGCTTTTCTGCCTGTTAGGATAAGTGAACTTTGGGACTAGTCAAACACTACCGTGTATCTAGGATTGAGAAACATTTATTTAAATATACTGAGAATTAATTTGTAAGCTTGTATCTTGCACAGAAATACTATTTATCTGAGATTATCTAGCTCTTAACACCATTTTATGATTGTACCTCAAAGTCTTAATTACAGAATGAAAGAATCATTATAAGAGATTTGGGAATGTCAGCTCTCAAGGAGTCTTAAGTGCTTCTGAAATCCCAAGGTAATCCACCCATATGCTTTCCTTGTGATGGGCAAACCACATCTTTGGTCCTTCAGTTGTAGAGGACATGTGTCATTTTGTGTCTATGGCAAGAAGTTCTGTTCGTTTCTTTTTGGCCCTTTCGAGATACAGACTAGGCCTCTGTTCAGGGATAGCACAGCCCTCCAGGAGAGAAAGGGGGAGGATTTTCAGAGGTGTCACAAGGTCTTGGCTTTTTTAAAATCTGAGTTTTCTTATTTATGCTTCCTTTTTTGAATTATAACCTTTCCTTCCAAACCATTCTTTGTTTTCTATTTCTTACACTCCTTATTTTCTTCTATTTTTGTGGGGTACTGGGTCAGAAAGAAAGGTTAAGTACATAGTGTCTTCCGCGGATTGCTTATTTTCTTCCAGTAATTGAAAGTTAACTTGCTTTTTAAATGTACATGATAATATTTTCTGTCTCTGGAATGTTTTTAGTGTTCCAAAAATGTTTATAACATGTACTTAAATTAATGTTTTAAATATTATATGCTTAGGGTTTTTTGGGGGCATAGTTTACAAACCAAAAAATAAAAATGTATAATGTGCAGATTCTCACTTACACGTCTCCTCATCTCCTGATTCTCAATTCCCTAATAATAGTTGGCAATTTTAGTTGCTTATTTATTCTTCTAAATGCACATACTTAAAAGAATCCATTTACAGTCCTACAAAAATATATTTTCCTACCCCCATTATATCTATATACATATTCGCCCTTTGCTTATTATTATTATTTTTATAGAGTCACGTAACTGTGGCTACATCAATTTTAGAACATTTTTATCACACCTTTTACAAAATGAAGTTCTGATTTGCTTAGGATGTTTTTCTTTATTCAGAATTCAGATGAGCTTCAAGTTTAGAGTGTAACTTTATTAGAATTTAAATCTTTAATACAGTCGGAGTTAGAGTAGGACTGAAAGGTCTTTTAAATTTGATCCAGGCTTTGTCAATACTGGATTACTCCAGATTACTCCAATACTCCAGATTACTCTCTGGAGTAATAAATAGTAATAATAATAAATAATTTATTAATTATGCTAATAATAAATCCTGTTCCCATTACCAGTCATCTCACAACACCTGGCCCCTGGCAACCATTGATCTGCTTTCTGTCTCCATAGATGTGTCTATTCTGGACATTTCATAGAAACAAAATAATACATTACCTTGCTGAGTTCTGAATTTTCTGAGCCCTCTGTTTTTTCTTTGAGAGTCTCTTTTGTCCTGGCTAGGGTGCAGGGCATCATCATAGTGTCAGTAGCCTCAAACTCCTGTGTTCAAGCGACCCTCTTGCCTCAGCCTCCCAAGTAGCTGGGACGACAGGTGCCCACCAGGGCACCCGGCTAGTTTTTCTACTTTTAGTAGAGATGGGGCTCGTTCTTGCTCAGGCTGGTCTCAAACTCCTGAGCTCAGGTGATCCTCCTGCCTCAGCCTCCCAGAGTGCTGTCCAGCCCTCTTGATATTTTACTTTGTGTGACACTTAATGGCAGCCCTAGAAGTGAGGTTCTACTTTTATCTCCAATTTGTAGATGACTTAATCTAAGAGAAACTGACCACCTCGCTCAGGGTTTCAGAGCTGGCAGTGGCAGCTTCTGGGTTCAATAAGTCTGCTTATTTGCTTAACATTAAATATAATTTAGAGGTTTGTTCTAGATCAATATGAAGAGCTCGAGAGAATAAGACAGAGCATTCGCAGTGCTGCAATGACTATCCCTCACATATGTGATCTGGGAAACTTCTGCTGGGTCAAAGAGTGCTTTATTTCTAATTTTAATAGTTACTATAGTATCTACAGTGCTACTAGCTTGTATTAGGACATTTCTTTCTTTTTTTTAAATAAAAAATTGCAATTAAATTGGATGCAGCTTTTGCACAAGTAGGTATATTTTATAAATTACAAGAGTCAACTTTTTTTTTTTTTTTTTTGAGACAAAGTCTCACTCAGTTGCCCTTGGTAGAGTGCTGTGGCGTCACAGTTCACAGCAACTTCAAACTCTTGGGCTCAAGTGATCCTTTTGCCTCAGCCTCTCAAGTAGCTGGGCACCCACCACAAAGCCTGGCTAGTTTTAGAGATGGGGTCTTGCCCTTGCTCCGAGCTGGTCTCAAAGTGAGCTCAAGCAATCCACCCGCCTCCATCTCCCAGAGTGCTGGGATTATAAGGCATGAGCCACCGTTCCCAGCCTAAGAGTAAACCTTTTTAAGTATAAAATTCTGTGACTTTTAACATGTTTATAGTCATGTATATGCAACAGAATAATAAAGACATTTTCATCACCTTGAAAAAAATTAAGACATTTTCATCTGAAAAGTTCCCTTGTGCCTTTCTTTTTTTAAGAGATGAGTCTCATTCCATTGCCCTTGGTAGAGTGCCATGGCATCACAGCTCAGCAACCTCCAGCTGTTGGGCTTAGGTGATTCTCTTGCCTCAGCCTCCCGAGTAGCTGGGACTACAGGTGCCTGCTACAACGCCTGACTATTTTTTTGTTGCAGTTTGGCCGGGTAGGCTTCGAACCCGCCACCCTCGCGGTATAGGGGGCTGGCGCCCTACTTACTGAGCCACAGGCGCCGCCCTCCCTTGTGCCTTTTTGTAGTTCATCCTCGCTGCCTAGCCCTGTCTCTGACAACCACTGATCTGGTTTCTATTTTTTTTTTTTTTCTTTTTTGGCCGGGGCTGGGTTTGAACCCGTCACCTCTGGCATATGGGACCGGCGCCCTACTCCGGTGAGCCACAGGCACCGCCTGATCTGGTTTCTATCCCTATAGTTCTGAGTATTTTTTTTTTTTTTTTTTTTGAGACAGAGCCTCAAGCTGTCACCCTGGATAGAATGCTGTGGCATCACAGCTCACAGCAACCTTTAATTCCTGGGCTCAATCGAGTCTCTTGCCTCCGCCTCCCAAGTAGCTGGGACTACAGGCGCCTGCCACAACGCCTGGCCATTTTTTGGTTGCAGCCATCATTGTTGTTTGGTGGGCCTGGGCTGGATTCGAACCTGCCAGCTCAGGTGTACGTGGCTGCCGCCTTAGCCCGTTGAGCCACAGGCGCCGAGCCTAGTTCTGAGTTTTTAAGAGTGTCAAGTACTGTACATAGAATCATACAGTGTGCAGTCTTTCTTGTACAGCTTTTTCCCCCACTGAGCATAATGCTTTTGCAATTCAGCCATTCTGTTGTATGTATCAGTCATGTTTCTTTGTATCACTGCAGAGTATTTCATTGTATCAATGTGCTGAAATTTGTTTATTTAATCTCCAGGTTATGGGTATTTAGACTGTTTCTACTTTTGGCAATTATAAATGAAGGTTCTATAAATGTTCATGTGTAAGTATTTTTATGGACTTACATTTTTATTTTGTTTTTGTAAATACCTCAAGTGTGAGCTTGCTGGGATATATAGTAAGTATTTATTGAACTTTCTGAGAAACTGACAAACCCTTTTCCAAAGTGGCTATATCATATTGCATTTCTACCAACAAGGTACTAAACTTCCAGTTGTTCTGCCTCCCACTAAGCACTTGTTAGTTTTATTTTTTAAGCCATCTTATAGGTATGTAATGGTATCTAATTGTGTGTTTCTAAAAACAGCTTTAGTGAGGCATAATTCACACACTGTACAATTCATCTATTTGAAATATATAATCAGTGGCTTTTAATATATTTACCAATATATGCAACCAGTACCAGTAAATTTAAAAATATTTTTATCACCTTGAGACAAACATTTCCTATACCCTTTACCTACTAACCCCTGTCCACCAGCACCTCTGTCTTAAGTGAATAACAATCTTACTTGCTGTCTGTAAGTTTTCCTATTTTGGACATTTCATGTGAATGGAGCCATATAAGAGATGGTCCTCTGTGTCTGGATGTTTTTTCATTTAGGGTAAAGTTTTCAAGGTTGATTCATGTTGTAGCATCAGCAATTCATTTCTTTTTATGGCCAAATAATATTCATTTATATAGATATACTATATATATTGTGTTGTTGCTATATATATTTTTTTCTTTTCTTTTGAGGTTTTTGGCCGGGGCTGGGTTTGAACCCGCCACCTCCGGCATATGGGGCCGGTGCCCTACTCCTTTGAGCCACAGGCACTGCCTGTGTTGTTGCTATCTTTTGGCTGTTATGAATGATGTAGTTAGAAACATTCAGGCATGAGCTTGCATTTCCTTAATGATTAAGGATAAGAACCTTTTCATATACTTATTTCCTATCCGTAGTTCTTTGGTGAAGTTCTTTTCAAATATTTTGTCTCCCATTTTGACTTTTTATTTTAAAATAAATTTAGATTTACAGAAAATTTGCTAAGATTGCACAGAAAGTTCCCACGTACCTGTCTCTCAGATTCTCCTGTTGTAAACACTTTATAGGATATTTGTTAAAAATCAATATTGGAATAATACTATTAATAAAACTACAAACTTTATTTGAACTTTTATCAGTTTTCCACTAACATCTTTTTCTCTTCAGGATCCAGTCTAGGATACCATATTGCATTTAGCATTTTAAAAGTTTCGCTTTTTTACTTGGGTTGTGAGAGTTCTTTTTACATTCTGGATACAGGTTTGAATGCCACTTTTTAACTTGACACAGTTTTGCAAAATAATTTTCCTAAATGCAAATGTATTTTAAGTCTGATTAGTTTACATAATATTAGAAGTTTGTAGTGTCCCTGATTATATAACAAGTGTATATATCCTAAAAATAGCAAAACAAAAATTTTTTTTTCAGATTTCATCATTGTATTTGTCAGTATGTTTTTAGAAAATTATTTTTTTCATTGTTGGAATACTGTTATGTGAGTAATTTTGCAGATAAGCACAGGGAAAGATCCATTGCAAACACAACTGCATATAGAAACCCTTTGAAACACAGAGGGGCTGGCCAAAGAATCTTTTACATCGTGGTAGATGTTTGTAAGTTTTTACTTTTTTTTTTTTTCTTAGAGACAGCGTCCCACTTTGTCATCCTCCGTAGAGTGCTGTGGCATTACACCTCACAGCAACCTCTAGCTCTTGGGCTTAGGTGATTCTCTTGCCTCAGCCTCCCACGTAGCTGGGACTACAGACGCCCGCCACAACGCATTGCAGAAATAATGGTGCTTTAGCAGACATCAGTACACATGCCACTACTGCAAGTCCTTCTAATAGAAATTACTTTAAATGTTTATGAAGGGTCTACTGTGTGCCACTCACTCCTGTAGACATGTGAACAGCAAGAAAAGCCTCCGCTGTAGAGTATGGAGCCTGCCTTCCAGGGAGGGGAGGCACAGGTGTTGACAAGTTATTATAGAAGGAAATTCAGAATGCATTGCTGATAATGAAGTTGTGTTTGAAGAGGGTGAATGAAGTGAGGGTGAACGGGGGAGCTTGTTGCGTGGTGAGGAATGGAAGCTTCACGGTTGGAGCCAAAGTAGTGACAAAGGGAGGGCATTGACATCAGAGGATTAGAGAGGGAGCCCTGATCACAGGGACTTGGTCATTTGCTCTGAGTGTGTTAGGGGACACTGCGGGGATTTGAACAGAGGTGTGCTAAGATTGCTCTGAAAGAGCAGGTACAGGGAGACCAGTCAGGGGCCAGACCCTGTGACAGCAGGTGTTGGGAGGGAGAAACGGACACATGTTGGGTACATTATGAAGGCAGAGCTGACAAGATATACTAGATTTGGGTGTGAAAGAAAGAGGACTTAAGGCTGACTTGAAAGTTTCTGGACAGATGGGGATGTTAATTATTGGAGAAGAGGGTTTCTCTTCTGGGAACATGAAATTTGATTGAGAGGGTGGGTTGTGGTGGTAGTGATTAGGAGTTCAGTTTTAGAACAAGGAAAGTTTGGGATGCTTATTGTCCAAAGAGGAGTTGTCTCATCATTACTGTAGTTTGGATTTCAATGGGCTGGAGATTTAAGGCTGTTATGCCTTTTAACTCACACCTGACATCTATTCATCATTAGATGGAGGTGTTCAAAGTTGAGTATGTTGAATTGAATTGAAATGTAAATCTCAATACTGTTTTGCATAATTACGTATTTTTTTTCATAATTACATATTTTACTCTGTTAATAGTTTCTGGTATTTCAAGTATGCATTATTTTCTTTCAAGTGAGCGTTAATATAATAAAATTATTTTATAGAGTATGAGAAAGTTTGGTAACACTTCTTAAGCTGATAATTTCTAGAAATGCATGACATTAACAAAGGGGAGCATGCACTGGCCTGGCTGTTCGTACCGCCAGGCCCAGCGTCTATTCCTGACCACTGGGGAATGCTCTTCGTGGTACTAGGCTTCTTGTCCTTACTGGCCATTGGTTTTCATTGGTATAAAAAGTAAAATTTCTACGTGTCATAGGTTGTTTGTAAACAACGTGAGAGTTTTGGAAATGTTACCCAACAAAGAGAGTCCAGCCTCCTGTCACAGACAGCCAGACTTTTGTTGGAGAATAGTGAGAGTAGTCTAAGTCTCTTCCATTTTTCCATTTCCAAAAATCACAGTTTTTATACATAAAAGTTCAAAGCAAAGACCCCATTAAGCCGTATTTTAAATAAGAATATGTATAACTCTGAGACCTATTACAACATTCCAATTCAAAAGTTAATCTCCTAAATCAGTCCACCTAACCTACACATCTTTAGGCTGGGAGCTAGCTTTACAAAACAGTAAGAATGTCAGACTGAAGGTAAAGGTCACTCAGGACCTAAACCAACCAGACCAGCTGTTTCTCGTTGGCCCAGCCTGGCTAACTCCATCTTATTCTCACTACATGTGCTTTCGGTAGTGATCGTGTTTTGGCTCAGTTCAGTGGGCCTAGAGATACACCTGAATATATTAGTTAATGTTCTTTTGAAACTTTCCTTGGTTTAAGAAATTTACTGTATCTGTCTTGTTTGGGCTGCTATAACAGAGTACCGCAGACTAGGTGGGTTAAATAACAAAATTTATTTATTTATTTATTTATTTCTTGAGACAGAGTCTCACTTTGTCACCCTCAGTAAAGTGCTGTGCTGTCACAGCTCACAGCAACCTCAGACACTTGGGTTTAAGTGATTCTCTTGCCTCAGCCTCCCAAGTAGCTGGGACTAGAGGTGCCCACCACAGCACCTGGCTATTTTTTTTTTTATTGTTGTTGTTGTCGTAGTTGTCATTGTTCTTTGGCGGGCCCAGGCTGGGTTTGAACCTGCCAGCCCAGGTGTAAGTGGCTGGCACTCTAGCTGCAGAGCTACAGGTGCCTAGCCAACAAAATTTATTTTGTCATAGTGTTGGAGGCTAGAAACCGAAGATTAAGGTTCCAGCCAGTTCATTTTCTGGTGAGGGCTGCTTCCTGGCTTCTAGATGACTTTCTTCCCAGGTCCTCACATAGCTTTTCCGCTGCGTGTGTGGGGGAAATGGAGAAGGAGGAGACAGTGCTTGATAGCCAGAGCAAGGGCTTCAGCCCCTCCCTTATGACTTCCTTTAACCCCAGTTACTTCCCAAAGGGCCCATCTGCAGTTAGAGCTTCAATACATAATATGTGAATTGAATTTTAGAGAACACGGTTCAGTCCATAACCCCCTGGTAGTAGCATCTTGAATTACTGGGGTTATTTTGCATTTCCCTTGGGTGTGAGAGAGAGAAAAGGACATACCTTTTTAGTTGTTTATACATATACCTGAGGTGTCATTTTAGAAAATGAGAGTTAGCGTCCCCCCATGCTAAAAAACTACAAAGATGTAAATTTACTGGGAAGGGAGGAAGTGTAAATTCCTGAAATGCTTATATTGTAGAATACATTAAAAATCAAAAATACATGCAACTCATTACATGAAGAGTAACTGATTCTTTAAAAATTTCTTTATCCTGATTGAAGTGATATAGTAAATTACATTTTTCATTTGTAGTTAGCATTCAACTACTGTGCTAGGGTTTTTAAGTTTCTTAAGTTGGGCAAACATGCCCACATATGGATTTAATTGCATTATTAACTTGCTCGGCATTTTCATAGTGTAATCGCTTTAGCACAGACTGAATTGCTAATTAGTATAATGTTAATACATATGGTTTAATTTTACCACATAGCGTAGCCTGATGCATCCACCACAAGTTTTTCTTAGGCGGTATTGGAATGAGAAGTATCTCTGGAGATTTTACTTTGGTATCTGTTTCATCCCTCTTATGTTGCTGAAAACAGCTCTTAATCTGGGATGGATAGAGGTAAACACACGCAGATAATGGGCATAAATAGACACAAGACATCTGAAAGCCCTGATGTATTCATTTTTTCATAGGAAGTAAAGTATAGGGTTCTGAAACTACTAAAAGAAAACATTGGGAAACACTTCAGGACATTGGTCTTGGCAAGGATTTCTTGCATTATACCCCCAAGCATAGGGAACTAAAATGAAAATTGGACAAATGGAATTACATCAAGCTAACCAGCTTCTGTGCAGAAAAAAAAAATCAACAAAGTGAAGAGACATCTCACAAAATGGGAGAGAGAAAATATTTGCAAACCACTCATCTGACAAGGGATTCATTGAAAGGTGTAAGGTGTAAACGGTAGTGGTGGTGGAGGCCGCAAAGATGTTCAGGGCAGGTTTATTGAAAGTGGAGGGCGACCTGCCTGGGGAGTGCAAAGATGGCATCTGCCCCCTTGGGCCATTACAGGCACTTTTATGTGGGGCCCTTTAGTGTGGGTACACTCCACAGGCTTCCGGGCAGGTTAGGGTCTTTCAGAGTGATCTTGTGGGGGGTGTGGTGCAGCTAGTCGGATCCTTTGTGTCTTTGTCTTAGGACAAAAGAAGGAGGAGGAGGGAAAATGTTTGTGTGTGGCTGTGTTAAGCCTCACAACATTAATAACTAGAATACGTAAAGAGCTCCAAAAACTTAATAAGAAAAAAAATCAAACAATTTGATTAAAGATGGGCAAAGGGGGCTCGGCGCCTGTGACTCAATGGGCTAAGGCGCCAGCCACGTACACCTGAGCTGGCGGGTTCAAATCCAGCCCGGGCCCGCCAAACAACAATGACGGCTACAACTAGGCGCCTGTAGTCCCCAGCTACTTGGGAGGTGGAGGCAAGAGACTCACTCAAGCCCAGGAATTAGAGGTTGCTGTGAGCTGTGATGTCACAGCACTCTATCCAGGGTGACAGCTTGAGGCTCTGTCTCAAAAACAAAACAAAACAAAAAAACCCCCCCAAAAAAAATAAAAATGGGCAAAGGGGGCGGTGCCTGTGGTTCAAAGGAGTAGGGTGTGGGCCCCATATGCCAGAGAAGGCGGTTCAAACCCAGCGCCCCCCCCAAAAAAAAAACTGCAAAAAAAACACAAATGGGCAAAGGATCTGAAAGAGAAGACATATATAAATGGCCAACAGGCATATGAAGAAATGTTCAATGTCATTAATCATCAGAGAAATGCAAATCAAATTTATAGAGAGAGATTATCTCACCCTAGTTAAAATGGCTTTTATCAAAAAAGACAATGGTTATTGCTGGCGAGGATGTGGAGAAAGGGAGACCTGTGTACACTGTTGGTGGGAATGTCAGTTATTGCAGCCACTACAGAGAACAGTATGGAGGTTCCTTGAAAAATGGACACTGCTGTGCCACCCAGCCAGCTCACTGCTGGGTATATATCTAAAAAACGGGAATTCAGTAATAAAAAGGAAACATATACTGCCACATTTATTGCAGCAATATTCACAACAGCCAAGATTTGGAATCAACCTAAAAAAATTATCTGTCCATCATCAGATGAAAGGATGAAGAAATTGTGGACAAAGAAATTCCATGCACACAATGGCATATAGCCAAAAAAGAACGAAGTCCTGCTGTTTGCAACAACATGTATAGAAACCAGAGAACGTTCTGTTAAGTGAAATCAACCAAGTACGGGAAGAATAAATCTTGTTGTACATTCTTACTCATGTGGGAGCTAAATATTAAAAACAACTGACCTCATGAAGAAAGAGTAAAATGAAGGTTACCAAATGCTGGGAAGAGTAGCTGGGAGGGGAGGATGAATTGGGCGTGGTGAGCGGGTACAAAAATACAGTTAGATAGAATGAACAATATTTGATAGCACAACAAAGTGAATATAATGAACAATAAATCAGGGTTAAAATATCTAAAAGAGTGGAATTGGAATGTTCCTAAAACCAAGACATGAAAAATGCCCAAGGTGATGGATACCTCAGTTAACTTGATTTGGTTAATTCACACTGTATGCCTGTATCAAAACATCTCATGTACCTTATAAACATATACATGGGTCACTATGAAAGTTTTGAGACAGACTGGGTTATGGTCTATTTTTTCACTTCTAAGAACACGATCGACAATGTCCTTCCTGACTCAACCATGCCAGTTTCAACTTGCTCAGCTTAACAGTGTTGCTGGAGGGCTTCATTTGTTTCTCTCTGCAGAAATTTTGTGTTTTTCATTTTTGTGTATCTCAAAACTTTTTTTTTTTTTTTTTTTATCCGGAGCCTCAAGTTGTCACGCTCAGTAGAGTGCTATGGCATCACAGCTCACAGCAATCTCCAACTCCTGGGCTTAGGTGATTCTCCTGCCTCCGCCTCCCAAGTAGCTGGGACTACAGGCGCCCCCCCACAACGCCCGGCTATGTTTTGGTTGCAGCCATCATTGTTGTTTGGCGGGCCCGGGCTGGATTCGAACCCGCCAGCTTAGGTGTATGTGGCTGGCACCTTAGCCGCTTGAGCCACAGGCGCCGAGCCTATCTCAAAACTTTTGTAATGACCTGTGTACAACTATTATCTACCTATAATAATTTTAAAAATTAAAAAAGTAGAGTTTATATTTTAGTGTCTCCAGGTTATCGAACTAAAGTTACAAATATTGATACAATAAGTTTGGTTGTAGTTTTCACTGCCACACTGAAAATTTTATCTTTCAGCTTTTGAAATTTAATTGGGTTTGGGGAGACGTAAGAATAATTTTAGACCTTAGGACATGGGCCAAAGGTACATCAGAATTCCACTCTGTTCAAATCTCTCTGGATTGAGTAAAAAGATTGTACTACAGCAGTGGAATGGGGTGATCTTCCCTTGTGGTGGATTACAAAGGGAAGTACAAAGATTCTTACGGAGGAGGAGAATTTCTGTGTTGGAGGTCTTTTTTTTTTTTTTTTTTTAATGATGAAGACAAGATTTTGAATTTATATTTTGAGTTTAGATGATTGATAGAATTAATACATACAGTGTATAATCTCATACCATATTTTTATCTTCTTACCTACTTCACTGGAGTATAAAACTGTTCTCTGAGACCATTTAAATCAAAAGGAACAGGACAAGACTCCCAGTCACGTTGTCTTGGGCTGCAGTTAGTTCATGTACATTGAAAGCGTGCCCAGTTTAACTACCACATGAAGGAGATTTTCAGACAGCAGTGAATCGACATAGGTAGGGCAGAAGAAATAGAGTCTCAAGCAATTTAGTGGGTCTGGCTAAGTAACATTTTCAGTGAATGGATGAATGTAGCATGAGTAATGACTGTGAAGTTCTAGGCACACTTGAGGCCTCTGCTACGTGCTTAACTTTTTAAATTCATCTACTGTGCCTGTGGCGCTGCGGTGGAACTTTAACTACCGTAGCACCCAGCAATCCCAGTGCTGTCTACATATTTAAAAGAAGAGTATTCAGTATATAAAAATGATACATGCACTCCCATGTTTGTGCTTTGGGATACACAGATGAGCAAGGCTTTGCAGGGATCTAACACTCAAGTGAGGATAATGCCCACAGGACTAGGTTTTCCCACGTGTTTTATCTCATAGCACCCTTGAACCTATAGTTAAACTTCTGTTACACAATTAAATTATGTTGGTTAAAAAAAGGAATAGACTTACTGTGCTTTGAACTTCTTTTGAAAATAATTTAATTCATGATCTTAAAAAATTTTTCTGCAGCACATCTAAGATCCTCTCACGGCCTGCCAGCGTGCTACAGCACACCAGCTGAAAATCACTGCCCCAGGAGGAGGGTTTACACAATAGGATCATGTGCAGTGATGAGGCAGCGTGGAAAAGAGAGAAAGGAACTTTACTGTGCAGCCTCTTCTGTAGAATTTCCTCACTCTGATTTCAGATTATCATTTTGCAGTAATTAAAGCTTGGAGAAGAGTATACTGTACAGCCTAAAACACCCATATGGAGCATAGAATAAAAAAAGGGATTCTGAGGCCTTTTGAGCAACATTTCCTTGACCTGTTACATACACTTAATACACATGACACTTTTAATTTTTATTTTAAAGGTTATTTTGGTAATTTTAAATTCTAAAATATAGTTCTTGCAAGGATATTAAGTCCAGAATTATTCTGATGTTATATTTTTTTTAAGATTTCCCTTTGTTGGATGGCACCTGTGGCTCATCGAGTAGGGTGCTGGCCCCATATACCGAAGGTGGCGAGTTGAAAACCAGCCTCAGCTGAACTACAAAAACAGAATGGCCGGGTGTTGTGGCGGGCGCCTGTAGTCCCAGCTACTCGGGAGGCTGGGGCAAGAGAATCGCCTAAGCCCAGGAGTTGGAGGTTGCTGTGAGCTGTGACGCCACGGCACTCTACCAAGGGCGATAAAGTGAGACTGTCTCTATAAAAAAAAAAAAA
>CAUYRH010135673.1:0-14715 GCA_963574655.1 Perodicticus potto | reverse complement strand
CTGTTTTACTTCTTAAGATACTTACAATGTATATAATGCACCAAATGCTCTTCGGGACGCCCTTAAGCATTTAAAAAACTTTTTTTTTTTTTTTTTTTTTTTTTTTTTGCTCT
This sequence comes from Perodicticus potto, assembly GCA_963574655.1. Taxonomy (NCBI): domain Eukaryota; kingdom Metazoa; phylum Chordata; class Mammalia; order Primates; family Lorisidae; genus Perodicticus; species Perodicticus potto. The sequence goes on along the minus strand of CAUYRH010135673.1, from coordinate 14,602 downwards.
TTGAAGACAGGATCTTGCTCTGTCACTTAGGCTAGAGCACAAAAGCACAGTCATATCTCAGGGTAGCCTCAAACTCCTTGACTGAAGGAATCTTCCTACCTCAGCCTTTGAAGTAGCAAGGGCTACCAATATCCACCACTGTTTTACTATTTTTTGAATTTTTTGTAGAGATAATCTTGCTAACTCTTGGCCTCAAGTGACCCTCCTGCCTCAGCCCTCCAAAGTGCTAGGATTACAGGCATGGGCCATAAAAGCTGGCCAGAATTTCAAAGACTTTTAACAAGGACCTTAAATTATTTATTTATTTTTATTTATTTATTTATCTCTAGATAGAGTCTCACCGTGTTGCCATTGGTAGAGTGCTGTGGCATCACAGCTCAAAGTGACCTCAAACTCTAGGGCTTAAGCAATTCTCTTGTGTTAGCCTCCCAGGTAGCTGGGACTACAGGTGGCTGCCACAACGCCTAGCTTTTTTGTGTGTGTGCAGTTGTCCTTGTTTAGCTGACCTGGTCCAAGTTCAAACCCACCAGCCTTGGTGCATGTGGCTAGCACCATAACCACTGTGCTACGGGCGCTGAGCCAAGGTCTTAAATTTTTCATAAAAATTATACTTACTTATTTTAGACATTTGAAATGATATAATTATACAAATAATTTTAAAAGACCTCAAATGCCTTTCTAAGAAATACTGCCATTAATACTTCATCATTAGCCTCTGCATAAGCGTTAGTAAGAAGGTAATAAAAATAGGGCTGATATCTGCCAGCACACATGGACTTACCCATCCAACTGCTTTAAGCCAGTGTCTGCTCTAAGTCGTTGGTCACCATGCCATATTGGATGCTAAATATTTTGAATATCATTGCTGAATACCACCACCGCCACCACCACCACAGATCACATCTAGCATGTACTCAGAAATTATTAGGTGTTTAGTTGCAGTCTAACTCTTTCACATGCATTAGCTTATTTAATTCTTCCAAAAACTATGCAAGGTAGGCATTCCTTATCTTCAACTATGGGTATGAAAACCAAAGGACGAAATAATGAGGTTAGAGCACAGGACTAATGTATGACCATAAACATGTGGATATGCAGACACCTTTCTTGTGCCCTCTGCCAGGACTTATAAAACCACAGATTAGTTTTACCTCTTTTGAACTTCATATATACAACATAATATAATATACCCTCTTTTGTGGTTGTCATCTTTTGCTCAGCACAACATTCTCATGATACATCCATGTCCTTGCAAGTAATTGTGTCTTCACTTCCTACATTGTAGGCATATCCTATGTGTTTAGTTGACTGCTAAACTGTTTTCAAATTGGTTGCAGTATTTTGCATTCCTATTAGCAATGTATGAGGTTTCCTGGACAATACTTGTTACTATCTTTTTGATTATCCTTTGGGTGTGAGATTATTTCCATACAGCTTTAATCTCCATTTTCCCAATGATTAAGGATGTTGAGCATCTGTTAATTTTTGTCTTCTTTTGAGAAATGTCTATTCAGGTCCTTATCCCATTGTTTTATTTGTTATTTGTTTGTTTGGTTTGTATTTATTATATTGCTATATAGTTTTTTGAGTTCTTATATATTTGGGGCATGAACCCTTATCAGAGATATGTCTGGCAAATATTTCCTCCCACTTTGCAAGTTGCTGTTTAGTCTGTTGATTGTTTTCTTTGCTGGGCAGAAGATTTTTAATTTGACGCAATTTGTTCATCTATCTTTGTTTTTGTTCCCAGTGCTTTTGGTGTGATATAAAAAAGAAAAAAATCATTGCACAAACCAATGTGGATAAGCTTTTCCCCTATGTTTTCTGCTAGAAGTTTTATGACTTCAGGTCTTACCATCCACTCATGGTTCACATTCTCAATAAAATAGGTATAGAAGAAACACCTCAATACAAAAGTTTTTCATGATGTTGCTTTAAAAATTTTTTTATTCATATATAGTATTTGCACATATTTTGGGGGTATGTGTGATATTTTGATACATGTATGCAGTGTGCAATGATCAATTAGGGTAGTTGAGATAACTATCAGCTTAAACGTTTAATTTTTCTCTGTATTGAGAACATTCCAATTCTTTTCTCCTAGCTATTTTGAAGTATAAATCTCTCATATGGTTTGGATGTTTGGCCTCTCCAAATCTCATGTTGAAATTTCATCCCTAGCATTGAATGTGGGGCCTGGTGGGAGGTGCTTTGATCATGGGGGCGATCCCTCATTAATGGTTTGGTGCCTGTCCCCTGATAATGAATGAGTTCTTGTTTTATTAGTTCTCATGAGAGCTGGTTGTTTAACAGAGCCTGGCCCCACTTCCTCTCTCTCTTGCTCCTCCTATCACTGTGTCTTTTATGATGCAGTTATAATTTATATACAATTTGGCAATGGAATGCGAAGAAATGTTAAAATCATTAGACTTGAGATAACATCAAACACTGAATGCTAAAGTGGGCTGAGAAAGGAAGCAAGAATATTTAGCATTTCGTCAAGTACCTGAGACCTATGCTTGAAGTCATATTTAATGACTGAGAGGGTAAGAAAGAGGAAAATTAACTTACTATTATCATAATATAGAATAACATCCAAACATTTGTAATTTTTCTCTAGGTCCTAGAATGGCTTTGTTCCTTTAAAGAAATATGCTAAACAGGGACTTTTCATAGGCAAAGCTTACAGGGTAGTTACCCTTTTGCTGCTGTGTGCTATATTTTTACTTCCTGTCTGAGGTTATACTTCAGGGTCTGGTGGGGTGAAAGAAAATTTGCCCTTTTCCCTGTAGGTTCACTGTAGGTAATCTGCAAGACAGATTAATAAAAGAAACATTCATTTCTAAACACCATGCACACGGGGAGAATCACAAGGGAGATTACTCAGTTTTCTAAGAGAAGTACCGAAAGTTACGTATGTCATTTAACAAGAAAGATGCAAGTCCTACTATTTTATCCAGACCCCCTGAATATTCTGTGCAGACATAGGATTAGCCATTTAATGTGGTTTGGAGTAGATATTGATAAACTTTGATATTACAATATAGTTGGATTGCTTAATTATTGTTAGGAAATAATTTGTTGTGATTGGTTACAATAGATAATTTTAAAAACAAATACTCTAGGCTGGTCTGAGTGTAGAAGTATTAACAAATAATTGATCACAACCAGTTAAAGCTTTCTGTGTTCCTTCTCAACTGTTTCACTTGACTATCCCCCAGAAAACCCCAACCCCCCCAAAACCCAAAAGAAACAAAAACCACAAAAAAGAATAAAAAAGAACCAAAGCATAAATTCTCTAATTCTTGATAGTTTAAATACAAAAACTTCTTAGGAAGTAACTTCATGTGCCAAGCACTTGTACTTTACTCAAAGAAGATATAAAAATAAGAATTATGTAAATCTCACAGTAAAAGAGGAGATTTCAAGCCATTTTAGTAAATTATTACTATTCTCATAAATTTTTATAGTTTAGAGAATTATAAAAGCTTTAAATAATGGACTTACTCCAATTGAATGTATTCTGATGAAAATATGATAAACAAAAACATCAAAAACAAAAATTCCTTTTTTTCTTTTTTTTTTATTTTTACATATACATGTGTTAATTAGGTTTCCACTTTTTGCCTTCACAGAATTTAAAAGACTTAAAATTCAATAACAATAACAATGCTTAAGATAAGGACTAGAAACAAAAACCACATAAAGGATGAACGAAGATAAAGACATTCAGAAAAGAAAACAGATGATTATTGCATTGAAATATCAAGCAATATTAGCAATAATAATGCCAAGAAAGCAACGTACACATTGTCAAATAAGACATATAGAGCGCTTTGACTCTGAGGCTCAGCATAGGGTCATCAGTTAACTTCTTATTATTTTTTTCCAAAGCCTCAAAAAATAGACAACTAATACCATACAAATAAAAGTAAAGGAGAGTTTCAAAAAACAGATCATGCCAAATCCTATAAACAATAGAAAAGGAAGAAATATTTCAAAATCATTCTGCTTGATCTAGATACTGGCTTGGCGCCTTTGGCTCAACAGGCTAAGGCGCCAGCCATGTACACCTGAGCTGGTGGGTTCAAATCCAGCCCAGGCCCACCAAACAACAATGATGGCTGCAACCAAAAAATGGCCAGGCATTGTGGTGGGTGCCTGTGGTCCCAGCTACTTGGGAGGCAGAGGCAGGAGACTCGCTTGAGCCTAGGAATTGGAGGTTGCTGTGAGCTGTGATGCCATGGCACACTACCCAGAGGGACAGCATGAGGCTCTGTCTCAAAAAAAAAAAAAAAAAAAAAAATAGATACACCTGATATTGAATTTGGAGAAAATATATTGTTATAAAGGGAAATTACAAACATATTTCACTTATAAGTGAGGATGCAATATCCCAAACAACATATCAACAAGTTGAATTAAATTCCATAATATTCCATCATGGGTTCATACAATAATTTATTTAATGACTTTTTAGTAGAGGACATTTTAGCCATATATGAGAGTTTTTGTTTGTTGGTTCTATTTTTGCTATTATAAACACGGCCGCAATGGATAGGATTACACATATCTTTGTGTATTTGTGTGAATATATCTGCAGGATAAATTGCTACAAATGGAATTTCTGGGTTAAAAATATTGTGCCAGGTTGCACTCCCACCAACAGAGGATGTGAGTGCTGGGGTTTCCATATCTTTACCACCACTAATTATTACTCATCTCTTTGTTTTTGTTAAGTCTGTTAGGTGAAATAAGATGAGTAATTGTTGTTTGCTTGAATTTTACTTTAATTTCCATATTAGTGAGGTTAAACATTGTTTTCTGTTTATTGGCTCTTTGAATTTCTTCTTCTTCTTTTTTTTTTTTTTTTTTTTTTGAGACAGAGCCTCAAGCTGTCGCCCTGGATGGAGTACTGTGGCATCACGGCTCACAGCAATCTCCAATTCGTGGGCTCAAGCGAGTCTCTTGCCTCTGCCTCCCAAGTAGCTGGGACTACAGGTGCCCGCCACAACGCCCGGCCATTTTTTGGTTGCAGCCGTCATTTTTATTTGGTAGGTCTGGGCTGGATTCAAACCCGCCAGCTCAGGTGTACGTGGCTGGCGCCTTAGCCCGTTGAGCCACAGGCGCTGAGCCGACCCCCAAATTTTTAATTTTGTTTAAAAAAATTCCTTTTTGGGGACATAATGTCCCTTCAATATTCTTTTTCTTTGAATGGATAGATAAGTCCGTGCCTGTGATTTTTTTTTCCTTGGACCCCAGGAACAATCCATTTTCTGCTGTTGTAGGTCTTTTCTGGAGCTGACTTGAAGAAAAGTGTACATCTCTTTACCCTGCTGTTTGTCCAAGAGTGATACATTTATTTGGGGTAAACGTAAAAATTAATATATTGCCATTGAAATTTCTAATGATAGAAAACCAGGAAACCAAACCTCCCTCACTATTACTAGCCCCTCAGTAACCAATTTTCATATCTTCAGCATGAGGTGTGTGAGAATTTTGGTGTATGACAACCAAAAATGGCTTATATATGCATTTTTCAGAGAGAAGAAACCAATTGGCTGGGACACTGATATTTCCTGGCTTACCGGAGAAGAATTGCATGTGGAAGTATTGGAGAATGTTCCACTAACAACGCACAACTTTGTATGTATCTTTTACTTAATTTTTTTAAGTGTCAAAAATGTTCAAGTTTTGGCTCGGTGCCTGTGGCTCAACAGGCTAAGGCACCAGCCACGTACATCTGAGCTGCCGGGTTCGAATCCAGCCTGGGCCTGCCAAACAACAATGACGGCTGCAACCAAAAAATGGCCAGGCGATGTGACGGGTGCCTGTAGTCCCAGCTACTTAGGAGGCAAAGGCAGGAAACTCGCTTGAGCCCATGAATTGGAGGTTGCTGTGAGCTGTGATGTCACAGCACTCTATCCAGGGTGACAGCTTGAGGCTCTGTCTCCAAAAAAAAAAAAATGTTCAAGTTTGTATGAATGAATTTTTGTTCAGGGAGTATGAAAGATGGTTTTGGGGATTGACATTTTACCTAAATTGCAAATAGTTTTGTTCTTTAAAAACTTATATTTATTTGTACCCTCAATGAATCCCAAATAAAATTTTAAAAAGCCTTACATTTAAACTACAGAGTTGGCAGTGCCCATAGCTCAGTGGGTAGGGCACTGGCCACATACACCAGGGCTGATGGGTTTGAACCCTGCCCGGGCCATCTAAACTATAGAGTTTTATTTTAAACATCATAATTTCTTCTTCTTTCTTTTTTTTTTGAGACAGAATCTCACTGTCACCCTCAGTAGAGTGCTGTGGTGTCGCAGCTCACAGTAACCTCAAACTCTTGGGCTTAAGCGATTCTCTTGCCTCAGCCTCCCAAGTAGTTGGGACTACAGGTGCCGGCCACAACACCAGCTATTTTTTTGTGCAGTTGTCATTGTTTAGCAGGTCTAGGCCAGGTTTGAACCCGCCAGTCCCAGTGTATGTGGCCAGCACCCTAAACCTTGAGCCACGGGCGCTGAGCCATAAATTTTTTTTTTTAGTTTGAAAAAACAATGCATGGGCTCGGCGCCTGTGGCTCAACGGGCTAAGGCATCAGCCACGTACATCTGAGCTGGCGGGTTCGAATCCAGCCCAGACCCACCAAACAACGACAGCTACAACCAAAAAATGTCCGGGCGTTGTGGCAGGCGCCTGTAGTCCCAGCTACTTGGGAGGCGGAGGCAGGAGACTCGCTTGAGCCCAGGAATTGGAGGTTGCTGTGAGCTGTGATGCCACAACACTCTACCCAGGATGACAGCTTGAGGCTCTGTCTCAAAAAAAAAAAAAAAAGAAAGAAAGAAAAAACAATGCATGGCCGTTACTAAAAAAAATTTGCAGAAAGTATTTGCAAACATGTATCAAATTTAAAAAAGTGAAATACCTTCCCAGAGTCCCACATATGTATAGACTAATGTGCCATCTTCCAAACTTTGTTCTTTTTTCTGTAGACACAAATGTGTTTTCTCCCTTCCCTTCCTTGGTTTCCATTCCTTTACCTTTCTTAAACCAAGAGTGGAGTCTTGCTATCTTCTTAACTTTTTAAAAAATTCAGTAGGGTATCATAGATATCTTTTCATGTTAGTACACCAGGCTTTATTTTTGTAATGATTGCATTATTATCCATAAGACTAGGAATTCAGTATATTTTATATCTCTATTAAAGACATTTAAGTTTTTGTGGGGCTTTTTGTTTGTTTGTTTTGAGACAGAGTCTCAAGCTGTCACCCTGGGTAGAGTGTCGTGGCATCACAGCTCCCAGCAACCTCTAACTCTTGGACTTAAGTGATTCTCTTGCCTCAGCCTTCCAAGTAGCTGGGACTAGAGGTGCCCACTAGACTGCCCGGCTATTTTTTTGGTTGTTGCAGTTGTCGTCATTTTAGCTGGCCCGGGCCAGGTTTGAACCAGCCAGCCTCGGTGTATTTGGCTGGCGCCCTACCCATTGAGCTACGGGCGCTACCAAGTTTTTATGTTTTTTAAATCTATTACAGGGCTAAGCAGAGTCTTTGTATAATGTATCTGGGCACACTTGTGTACTTGTCTCTGAAGAATAGGTTATTGGTGATAGAATGTCTGGGTATTAAACTCTTCTTGAGACTTCTCCCTTTGTCTAGTTTTTGCATTTGCTAAAACCTAGTGTAAGCAAAGTGTCACCAAAGAGAGGCCTGGAACGTGAACTTTTCTACTTTAGACAGGAGGATACAGTTCCCAGAATTTGAGAACTTATCTTCTAGGTAGGCAAAAGCCAGAATTAGGGTGACCTCTAAGGCAGGAATACATTTCTTACTTTTCTATATATGTGGTATTTTGACCATCATTTTTTTTTTTCTGGATGGTTATTATTGCTGTTCTTTTGTCATAACATGTTTTCCTGTGCGTCTTAGTGATTAGTCCAGTTGATTTCTTAAAACAAATGATTGATAAGACGATTTCCCTGAGGATTTGTGCTTTTAGGGTCCATTAGTGGTGAATAATGAAATCAGGTTTGTACTTCTGTAAATAAGACATCGTTTGACTAGTATAAGATATACCTAATATCAATCATATTTACTGTGTAGAAAATAATTTTATAATAATGAGCTGGGGAGTTCATTACTATTCATTTTGCAACATATAGAATCTTAATATTTTTACTTAAGTTCTTAATCCAAAACCAGTGAAGGTTATATTTCACAATAATTATTACTACCTTCCTAATAATCCTTCATAGCTAGAAATTGGATATGAAGAAGAAAAAGAAGGCCTAAATAGCTAAGCATGAGAGAACAGCATTAAAATGGTGCCTCAGGAATATTCTCCCCACCAAAGGATAATGAAAACAAACTATGGTTAATTCTAGAATGTGGGAATTCTCACAACACAGATGAAAACCTGCCTGTAAATTTTGAATGAGAACTTTCCATTTGCCAACACTTACCTACAGATAGGATAATGAATGAGAAAAGCAGCATCCCTGCCTTTGAGAGAGAATTTTAAAAGAAATTTTCATAAGCATTCATAATTACTGTGTATGTTTCTAGTTCTGTATGTACACAGTTCTGTAGATGCACAGACACTTCTAACCTGGCCTTGAGGAGTCAGAAAGGTTTCCCAAAGGCAGAAATATTTAAGCTGAGGCCTCATGAATGAAGAAATAAATAGCAAGTAAAGAGCATTCTAGATACAAGGAATAGCAAGAAAGCATGTTACTACTGAAGTTTTGAAAGAAGCTCAAAATGAATAATACAAGGTTGGTGGGAGGGGTGTTCTCCATATAGCAAGAATTATGGATAGAATAGGCAGAGTCCAGCTCATGAAAATCCTTGTAGGCTCGGTGCCTGTGGCTCAAGTGGCTAAGGTGCCAACCACATACACCTGAGCTGGTGGGTTCGAATCCAGCCCAGGCCTGCCAAACAATGAGGGCTGCAACCAAAAAATAGCCGGGTGTTGTGGCCTGCACCTGTGGTCCCAGCTACATGGGAGGCGGAGGCAGGAGAATCACTTGAGCCCAGGAGTTGGAGGTTGCTGTGAGCTGTGATGCCACAGCCGTCTACCCAGGGCAAAAGCTTGAGGCTCTGTCTCAAAAAAAAAAAAAAAAGAAAAGAAAAGATAAGAAAATCCTTATAAGCCATATTAAAGATTTTGACTTTTCTCTAAAATAATTAGAAATTTAATACTTGTAAATGGGGGGCGGGGGGGAGAGTGTGGTTAGATTTGTGTTTTAGAATGATTGTTTAGAGTGCCATGTAGAAGTACGAGTAAAAGCTTGTGCTCTGCTTAGAAAGGAAAGTCTTTCTTTCTGTCCCAGTTTTTGCTTTGTATCAAGGAGTGCTGCTTATGCCTCCTGGTTTCTTAGAGTCCTTTATAAAAGTAATTTCTTCACTCTTTGCCCATATCCCAGGAGTCCTTGGAAACTGGGATAGTGGGAAAGATAGGGAAACTAGATTTGAAACATATGCCACGTGTACAGCCCTTCCTCTTTTTCTGTAGCCAGTCAGGGTCTTCCTTCCCATAGCCTTACACCTTACAAATTAATACATGCAAATTGCCTAGCCTATGCTGCCAACTGATTTACCACACATATTTAGATATGCTCAAATTCCAGAGTAAGTGTAAACTGTGACAATAAAGGAAGATAATATTGTCTTGTGCCCATTTTTATTAACAAAATTATACTTACAAATACAAGTATGTCAGTTAAAATTTACTAAATGCATATCCAGAATTTTTCTCCCTCTCACCTCTCACTTTTTTCTCATTTACATATACAAACAACCAGCTACACATAGTTTTAAAGTGTAAGTTAATAACAGGAAGAAAAACTGTGATTGGTACATTAATGAAGGAGGACAAATTGAGGCCCTCATGAAACTGAACAGATAAATAAGGATATGAGTGGTTAGCTAAAAAGATCAGATGATTAAAAAAAAGCTGAGATCTGTGAAAACATTTTTTTTTGTAATCTATTTCCTGAGATTCTGCTAGTGGTGTAAAAGAGGCGTGGCTTGTTAAATAGTGACCACACAAAAAATACTGAAGATGCTTTAATTTTGTGTGTATCCAGAAATAAATGGAAAAAGAACAAAAATCTAGACATAACTGTTTGCCTGTTTTATATCCCCTAAAAAGTTATGCATACAAAAAAAAAAGATGACGACGACAAGAACCACTTTTCTTTTTTCTAGACAGTCTCACTATGTCACCCTCAGTAGAGTGCTGTGGTGTCATAGCTCATAGCAACTTCAAACTCTTGGGCTTAAGTGAGTCTATTGCCTCAGCCCCCCAGGTAGCTGGGACTACAGGCGGCCGCCACAACGCCCAGCTATTTTTGGTTGCAGTTGTCATTGTTGTTTAGCAGGCCCGGACCAGGCTAGAACCCACCAGCTTTGATGTATGTGACCAGTTCCCTACTCACTGATCTACGGGTGCCGAGCCAAGAACCACTTTAAAAACTATTTAAATGTTCTCAAAAAACTAGAATGCATTATGTGCTGGCTATAATTTTCTTGATAAAATAATTTTTTATTCTGTTAAATATGTTTATTGAAATAGATTTTGTTGTTGAAATCTAATGTATCATGAAAAGCATTTACATGTGATAGAATAGATCAGAGAGCTCTGATTTACATTTTTTATATAGTCAGGGTAAGTATTATATGAATATAGGTATACACTGGATCATACTGTAAAAGATATTTCTTACTATTTATTGTTTGTGATTAAAATTTGAAAAAATCTGAGAGGAATTGAAAATATAAAGCAAAGAATGAAATAGAAGTCATCCACGGTTTCACTGCTCTGAAATAGCCATTGTTATTATTTTGACATTAATCGACCTTTTTTAAGTTTTCTGCTTATTGTATATACAGAAGAAATACATTTTAAACAATGTCTGGCTTTGGTAGGATTGATTTTTCCCTAGCCCAGTTGTGTTACTTACCTCATGTTGTACACATCATTTAGCTTTGACATGGAATTCTTCTGTATTTCCTCTTAGTTTCACATAGTTCACCAGTTTTGGTGGCCTAAACATTCTAATCCTCTAAAAATGGATATTACTTGCTGTCTTTTAGGTAATTTTCCTGTTCTTATCCTTGTTAGTAACTTTAGGAATAGCTGTTGTGATTACATATTAGTTTTGTTTTTTATAAATAATCATTTTTAGATTTTTATCCAAGGTTAGCCATTATATTTTTGGACCACAGATCAGGGAGTCTGATTATGTCGGCTATTTTATAAAGTATGTTCATATTCCCACTCTTTCTCTCATCCCCTTTTAACCTGCTCCAGAGCAAACCACTAATTATTTTTTAAATTTTTTTTTCATCTTGGGAAAGCACATGTAACTGCTAATTGTTAATGATTTCCTTTTTTTAGCTCTTTTGGTGATTATTTTCATATTACTAAATAAAATCATGCATTGTCTAATAACAAGGATACATTCTGACACTTTTGTTGTGCAGACATCATGGAGTGCACTTACACAAACCTGGTAAGGTTTGCACACCTAGGCTATTTGGAACAGCCTATTGCTCCTTGGCTACAAATCTGCAGCTTATTACTATACTAAATTCTGTAGACAATTATAACATGATGTAAAGTGTTTGTGTACCTAAACATAGAAAAAGCACAGTAAAAATACAGTATAAAAGATAAAAACAGTTGGAGCTTGCAGGACTAGAAGTTGTTCTAGGTGAGTCAGTGAATGAGTGATGAATAAATACGAAGGCGTAGGCCATTACTGGTCACCACCGTTGACTTTATAAGCACCGTACACTTAGGCTAATCTAAATTTTTTTTTTAAATCAGAGTCTCACTCTGTCATGCAGGCTGGAATGCAGTGGCATGGTAATACCCAGTGTAGCCTCGAGCCCCTGGGCTCTAGCAATCCACCCATCTCAGCCTTTAAGGAGCTAGAACTGCAGGTGTGTGCTACTGCCTGGCTGATTTTTTATTTTTTTTATAGGCACATAGTTTTTCTCTGTTGCCCAGGCTGGTCTGAAACTCCTGGCCTCAGATGATCCTGCCGCCACAGCCTCCCAAAGTGCTAAGATTATAGGCATGAGCCACACTAACGTGATTAAAAAAATTTTTTTTTTTTTACTTTTTGGCTCTTTTGTAGTAACACTTAGCGTAAAACACAACATGTGTAGCTATATAAAAATATTTTCTTTCTTTATATCTTTATTCTATAATCTTTCTGTTTTTTAAATTTTAATTTTGTTTTCTTTTAAATTTTTTTGTTAAAAACAGAAACACAAGCATACACATTAACCTAGGCCTACACAGAGTCAGGATCATTAAGAAGTCATTAGGAGGGGCAGTGGCTGTGACTCATCAAGTAGGGCCCCGGCCCCATATAACGAAGGTGGCGGGTTCAAACCCGGCCTCAGCCAAACTGCAAAAACAGAAAAATAGCTGGGCATTGTAGCAAGCACATGTAGTCGCAGCTGCTCGGGAGGCTGAGGCAAGAGAATCACCTAAGTCTAGGAGTTGGAGGTTGCTGTGAGCTGTGTGATGCCACAGCACTCTACCAAGGGTGATAAAGTGAGACTCTGTCTCTCAAAAAAAAGAAGTCACTAGGAGATAGGAATTTTTCACCTCCTTTATATTCTTAAAGGATCACTATGGTATAACCAAAAGTCATTATGCAGGGACAGTAATATGCTTTTTTTCTTATTCCAACAACACTGGCCCTTAACTCTCTCCTCTTTTTGCAAACATTAAATTAGCACTCCTCTTCTTTCACTTCTGTTTCTTCCTTCTACTTGTCATTTCTGCTTTTATGTTCTCAAGCTTAAAAATCAGTTACCAGGCTCTGCGCCTGTGGCTCAACGGGCTAAGGCACCAGCCACATACACCTGAGCTGGCAGGTTCGAATCCAGCCCGGACACGCCAAACAACAATGACAGCTGCAACCAAAAAATAGCCGGGTGTTGTGGCGGGCGCCTGTAGTCCCAGCTACTTGGGAGGCAGAGGCAGGAGACTCACTTGAGCCCAGGAATTGGAGGTTGCTATGAGCTGTGATGCCACATCACTCTATCCAGGGCGTCAGCTTGAGACTGTGTCTCAAAAAAGAAAAAATCAGTTACCAATGTTTTGTTTCTTATCTTCTTGACTTTTGAGTTTTTAAGTTGGATATTGAGGTAGAAAATGAGTAAGTGTAGGGCGGTGCCCGTAGCTCAGTGCATAGGGTGCCTGCAACATACACCCAGGCTGACAGGTTCAAATCCGGCCCAGGCCAGCTAAACAACAGTGACAACTGCAACAAATAAATAACTGGGCATTTTGACAGGCGCCTGTAGTCCCAGCTACTTGAGAGGCTGAGGCAAGAGAATCGCTTAAGCCCAAGAATTTGAAGTTGCTGTGAGTTGTGACGCCACAGCGCTTTACCAAGGGCAACATAGTGAGACTCTGTCTCAAAAAAAGAAATAAGTGTAGTCCATCTACTGTCTGGAACCTTCCTTTTTGGTTTTTTGTTGTTGTTGTTTGGTATTTTTTCAGACAGACTCTCACTATGTTGCCCTGGGTAGAGTGCTGTGGCGTCACATCTCACAGCAACTTCAAACTCTTGGGCTTAAGTGATTCTCTTGCCTCAGCCTCCCGAGTAGCTGGAACTACAGACACCTGCCACAATGCCTGGCTATTTTTTTGTTGCAGTTGTCATTGTTGTTTAGCAGGCCCAGGCTAGGTTCGAACCTGCCAGCCTCAGTGTATGTGGCTGACGCCCTACTGACTGAGAGCTACGAGCACCGAGCCGGAACCTTTTTTTCATTTTAGGATCTTACTATGTGAATTTTCATGATATAAATAAACATGTATTATTTTTAATAAGAGGGTAAATATGTTGATTTCTAAAAAGTTTCTTGCAAAGTTTTCAAGTCTATGATTTTTTTACTTTGCAGGTACGGAAAACTTTTTTCACCTTAGCATTTTGTGACTTTTGTCGAAAGCTGCTTTTCCAGGGTTTCCGCTGTCAAACGTGTGGTTATAAATTTCACCAGCGTTGTAGTACAGAGGTTCCATTGATGTGTGTTAATTATGACCAACTTGAGTAAGTAACAAAAATATCTGTTAATATCTATCCATTTTACATGAAAATTTTCTTAGTGTGAAACTATTACATCTTAAAGTCTGTGAGGAGTTTTTTGCCTAGTACAGTTGCTATAGGGAATTTTTTTTAAGGGTTCTTAGAGCCTACTGTAGTATACCCAGTACTTCTCTCCCAAACAATAATTCTGGTTCAACCATACACTTAATTCATATTTTATATTATCTTTTAATTAATTAAGTCCCCTAGTCCATAGAAATCACTTTGGGGTAGTTTTGGGGAAGAGAGGGAATGTTGTTTCAATTAAGTTAACCATTACATTTTTCTTTTTTTTTTTTTTCTTGAGGCAGAGCCTCAAGCTGTCACCCTGGATAAAAAAAATGGCAGATTTTTTTTAGTCTCTCCTTAGAATATATTTGTTTATAACTTTAAAAGGCAAAAACTTTTTCACTGATTAACCACAGGTAATTTCTAGTCATTTGTAGATTTCACTGGAGTTTTCTGGATACAAATCTGTGTTCTTATCATTGGTAG
>CAUYRH010135672.1:0-25795 GCA_963574655.1 Perodicticus potto | reverse complement strand
AGATGAGAGGCTAATTAAGGACACAACTCCCTTCACCATAGCTTCAAAGAAAATGAAATACCTAGGAATATACCTAACAAAAGAGGTGAAGGACCTCTATAAAGAAAATTGTGAAACCCTAAGAAGGGAAAAAGCAGAGGATATTAACAAATGGAAGAACATACCATGCTCATGGCTGGGAAGAATCAACATTGTTAAAATGTCTATACTTCTCAAAGCAATCTACAGATTCAATGCCATCCCTATTAAAATACCAACTTCGTACTTTCAAGACTTGGAAAAAAATGATTCTGCATTTTGTATAGAACCAGAAAAAACTCTGTATGGCTAAGGCAGTTCTTAGTAATGAAAACAAAGCTGGGGGCATCAGCATACCAGATTTTAGACTGTACTACAAAGCCATAGTGGTCAAGACAGCGTGGTACTGGCACAAAATAGAAACATAGACAGTTGGAATTGAATAGAAAACCAGGAAATGAAACTAACATCTTAAAATCACCTAATCTTCGATAAACCAAACAAGAATTCATACCTTGGGGGAAAGACTCCCTATTCAATAAATGGTGCTGGGAGAACTGGATATCCACATGTAAAAGACTGAAACTGGATCCACACCTTTCTCCACTCACAAAAATTGATTCAGGATGGATAAGGGACTTAAATTTAAGGCATGAAACAATAAAAATCGTCAAAGAAAGAATAGGAAAAACACTGGAAGATATCGGCCTAGGAAAGACTTCATGAAGAAGACTGCCGTGGCAATTGCAACAACAACAAAAATAAACAAATGGAACTTAATGAAACTGAAAAGCTTCTGTACAGCTAAGGAGACAACAGTCAAAACAAATAGACAACCTAAACAGTAGGAAAGGATATTTGCATATTTTGAATCAGACAAAAGCTTGATAACTAGGATCTCTAGAGAACTCAAATCAATTCACATGCAAAAAGCCAATAATCCCATATATCAATGGGCAAGAGACATGACTAGAACCTTCTCTAAAGAGGACAGACAAATGGCTAACAAACATGAAAAAATGCTCATCATCCCTAATTATTAAAGAAATGCAAATCAAAACCGCCCTGAGGTACCATCTAACCCCAGCGAGAATGGCCCACATCACAAAATCTCAAAACCGCGGATGCTGGCGTGGATGTGGAGAGAAGGGAACACTTTTATATTGCTGGTGGGACTGCAAACTACTACAACATTTTTGGAAGGAAGTATGGAGAACTCTCAAAGAACTCAAGGTAGACCTCCCATTTGATCCTGCAATCCCATTACTGGTCAAGAACCCAGAAGGAAAAAAATCCTTTTATCATAAGGACTCTTGTACTAGACTGTTCATTGCAGTTCAATTTACAATTGCCAAAATGTGGAAATAGCCTAAATGCCCACCAACCCAGGAATGGATTAACAAGCTGTGGTATATGTACACCATGGAATACTATTCAACCATTAAAAAAAATGGAGACTTTACAGCCTTTGTATTGACTTGGATGGAAGTGGAACACATTATTCTTAGTAAAGCATCACAAGGATGGAAAAGCATGAATCCTATGTACTCAATTTTGATACGAGGACAATTAATGACACAGTGGGGGTGGGGGAAGAGAAGAGCAGAGAGAGAAAGAATGAGGAAGGTGTGGGGAAAGGAAGAGCAGAAAGAGAGAAGGAGCGAGGGGGGTGGAAGGAACAGAGATGAATTAAAAAAATATAAGTTGGAAAACCAAGTATCTAATTGGTATCTTTTTCCATCATATTTTATTTAAATTAAAGGTCAAATAGGCTTTTATGTCATAACTACACCAGAAACATTATTGCTGGTATGGGCAAAAGGAAGGGAATTTGGTGGTGGAAAATAAATTCTTTTCCCTTCCCTTGTCAAAATTACATTGCCACTTGCCTATCACGAGGTGGATGGTAATCTGTTCAGAAAACACTTTTGATTTCCATGATATGGGTTATCCCTATCTTTGCCTACCCCTGTAAGCCGGGGATTATCTAGTGCCAGTGTATAGTCAATACTAAATATATGTAAGTCTTCTGTTTCTTTCCCTTCTAAATGATGAAATATTCTTAAGTGAAAGTGATTGCTATTCTTAATTTTCTTTTAACAACTACCCTGCTTAAAGTTAAAAACAGGAGTGTTATAAAGTGGTTTGATTATTTTTTTCCTTGGGTTTTAGATCTATGAACCAATGATTGTTTAAGGGAAATTCACTTTCTTTTTTTTTTTAATTGTCTTTATTATTAAATCATAGCTGTGTACAATAGTGCAATCAAGGGGTACAATGAGCTGGTTTCATATACAATCAAAAATTGACTTTCGTTTAGTTTTACTTAGCCTTTGTCATACTCTAAATGCACCAGTGTACTGTGTATATTTGTAAACAAGTGTTATGTCTGATAATTGAGTTTCTAACATGCCCTTAGTAACTTTATATTTTGATACTTATTTCTAGACCAGCTTTCAGTGCCAGAGGAAAAGGCAGCAGAAATACTTTTGGATATTGAATCTGTAATCACCTTTTATTGTAAATCACGTAACATTAAATACAGCACATCCCTTAGCTGGATACATTTACTCAAACCATTGGTGCATCTTCAACTGCCACGCAGCGATTTATACAACTGCTTTTATGCTATCATGAATAAGTACATTCCCAGGTAAAATATTATTTAGTTATTATAGTTTTTTAAAGCAAATAGCAGTCTAGTTTGCTTTGAACTATAAAGTTTTAGACTTATTTTGGTGGTAAAGTAAAAGGCTCAAATAATTTTTAAGGTTGGTTGAGCCATAGTTGTTATTTGACTTTATTTTTGTGGTTATAAATATTTTTAAAAGGATTCTTTAGTTAAGAATTTATACTTCTACCACAGTGGTTACCAGGACTGTTGTCAAGGGAGGAAAATGGGAAAGTGTCAGTCAAAGGATACAAAGTAGCAAATAATGAACAAGTCAAAGATGTAATATATAACATGAGGATGATAGTTAATACTAGTGTACTACATTAAAGATTTTTGCTAAATGATTATAGCTGAGTGGATTATAGCTGTTTTTGCTCCAGGGAGGGGGATGGGTAGCTATATGAAATGATGGATATGTCATTTTGTTCTACTGTGTAACCGTTTTATTACATTTTTCTTATCACATCATGTTGTATATTCTTTAAATATACACAAGAAATTTATTTTATAAAAGGAAATTATGTTTCTAGAGTTTATACACATAACCCTTCAAGTTTATTTGGTGGTATACCTATTCCAGTTTCCTTTTTGTTTGTTTGTTTGTTTTAAGATAGAGTCTCACTGTGTTGCCCTTGGTAGAGTGCTTTGGCATCACAGCTCACAGCAATCTCAAACTCTTGGGTTTAAGCAGTTCTCTTGCCTCAGCCTCCCAAGTAGCTGGGACTACAGGTGCCCACCACAACGCCCAGCTATTTTGTTGCAGTTGTCATTGTTTAGCTGGCCTGGGCCTGGTTCGAACCCGCCACCGTTGGTGTATGTGGCTGGCACCATAACCACTGTGCTATGGGTGCTGAGCCTCTATTTCAGTTTCTTAACATATAAAAATAAAATTGCAGTCTCTAAGTAAAAAGTTAAAATTTTTTGAGTGCTAGTGTTACAGTTTACAGTGTAATCCTAAAAACAGGGATTCAACAAGTAAATGGAACAAAATTTCATGAACAAGTAACTTAAAGTGTGCTGAGTGTTATTAAGAAGGTGTAATTTAGAGTACTATGGGAATGTATAATGGAGATGACTTAACTTATCCTGAAGGTCAGGGGTGTCAGCGGCACTTGCCCAGGTGATGGTAGTGAAGGGTCTTGGTCATGAGGGGCACATAGAGGTCAGAAAGAATTATAGTTTCAGTGTTATGGATCAGATAGAGTTTTAGAGCCGAAAGAAACTTGACCTTGGATGCACATTAGAATCATTGGGGAAGCTCTTAAAAAGCCTAATCCCTGTTTGCATACCTGACTAATTAAATAAAAATCTCTCATTTATGGCATCAGTTTGTTTAGTGCTTTGCAATTAATTAATTCCAGTGTGCAGCCAAGGTAGCAAACTGCTACCCTGGACTTGATAGTTAACTGACTGCCATTTTTTATTACTTTCTATGTGATACCCCACTAAGGCATAAGCATTTTATATTTATTCTCGTTTAAACAGTGACCACTATAATGTAGCTGATATATTTATAACTATAGAAACTGAGCAAAGAAAAGATAAAATTACTTTTCCAGGATTAAACTTCTAGTGTGTGACTGCATCAGGATTTTTTTGTTTTTGAGACAGAGTCTCAAGCTGTCGCCCTGGGTAGAGTGCTGTGGCGTCTACAGCTCACAGCAACTTCAAACTCTTGGGCTTAAGCAATTCTCTTGCCTCAGCCTCTCAAGTAGCTGGGACTATAGGCACCTGCCACAGTGCCTGGCTATTTTTTTTATTGTTGTTGCAGTTGTCATTGTTGTTTTAGCTGGCCCGGCCAGGTTAGAACCCGCCAGCTTCAGTGTATGTGGCCGGCTCCCTACACACTGAGCTACGGGCGCCGCCTGACTGCATCAGGATTTGAAATTATGTTTGGATGGATAATCAGTGCTTTACTAATATGGTTCTTCACTCTGGTTGCTGGTTAGAATCAACTGAAGTACTTTTTCTTTGTTTCTTTTTCTTTTTAAAAATAACAACTTTGTTAAGGTTATCATTCATTTACTGTAAAATTCACCTTTTTAATGTGCGCAGTTCACTGATTTTTAGTATAGTCACAGAGTTGTACAGCCATACCATGATCAATTTTAGAACATTTTCATCACCCCAAAAAGAAACTCCGTATCCATCATTAGTTAGCTCTCCATTTTCCCCCAGCACGTCTAGCCCTAGACAACTCTTCTTTCTATTTAATGGATCTCCCTATTCTGGACATTTCATATTAATGGAACCATATACTTTTTTTGTTACTATCTTTTAAGTTTTATCCATATTGTGGCAATATCAGAATTTCTTTTCTTTTTGCCAAATATTTCATTTTATGTATGTACCACATTTTATTTACCCATTCATCAACTGATAGACATTTGGGTTGTTTTAACTTTTGGCTAGTATGAATATGCTGCTATGAGCATTTGTATACAAATTTTTGTGTGGACATACATTTTCATTTTTCTGGGATATGTGCCTAATAGGCATGGAATTTCTGGATCATACAACTCTGTGCTTAACCTGGTGAGGAATGGCCAGACTTTCCCAAAGCTGCTGCATTTTCTATGCTCACGAACAGAGAATGGAGATCCTAGTTTCTTCACATCCTCGCCAACGTTTGTCTTTTTGATTATAACCATTCTAGTAAATGTGAAGTGTTATCTCATTGTGGTTTTTGACTTGCGTCTCTCTGATGTCTAGTGATATGGGCATCTTTTCATGTGTTTATTGGCAGTTTGTGTCTCTTCTTTGGAGATATGTCTCTTTAGCCAAAGAACTTTTAAAACATACTGATCCCAGGAGTTTCAAATCAGTGGACTGAATATGAATAGGGCCTGGGGGTGGGTATTTTTTCAAAGCTCCCCAGGTGTTCTAATGTACACCAGGGTAGAGAACCTCTGTGTTACCTTGACAGCATACTACTTTATGTAAGGAAAATAGAGATGCCAGGAGAAAAGGCTAAGATCATTGCAGAACTAAGACTGGAATTCATATTTAGGTTTCATTCTCCCTGTATGTATTTCAGCACTTCTTATGGTCATGTCTCACTGTAACAGAGCTAGCAATAGCAAGGGATATGATGTCCCAGCTTTGTCTCTAGAGAATGATGGTAGTGGTAATTAGGAGTAAAGGGAAGGGCTTTTACATTGAGTTGTGTAACATACTGTCTTGTCAGGTTACTGTTTCTGTGAGTTCCAGGTGTAACATGGCACTCCAGCTAGGTTCAGCATTAATGCCCCTGGAAGAACACTGAACTCCACAGAATGCTGCTAGAAGAACTCCATTTTAACATTTCTTCTTCTTACAGATTTAGATACATTATGGGTAGACTGCTATGGAGTACATTGCCTTGCAGTTGAGAGTAACGTTATAGTATACAGCTATTAAGGGAATAGATGCTATTGCAATGGCTGACTCCCGAAATGCCCTCGAAGATGAGACCATGAACTAGGCAATTGCTTTTACAGATTATGCTCCCTGTTCACTTCCTATTCTGCCTTAGCATTCCATTGCCTTAATTTATACAGTGGGGAAAGTATTCAGACTAAGGAAGGAGGTAATCTTGCCCATCTGAATCTAGAACTGTCTCTGGGCACCTGAATTGCCAACTTGGGGCCTTCTCCACAAAACTTCCTTGCCATCTGCAATGTCAAAAGTGGTAGATTGAGAATCATACCAAATCCTAGCATTGGCCTCAGATCTTAGATTGTAGAAATTATTTTCATCATTCTCTTTGAATAGTATTTAAAAGCATTTTTTATCAATGCTTTCTTTAATGTTAAAACCGCAACATTCATTTTGTTAACTTTTTACATGAAGCTCTTTACCTTACTGCATTTTCTTTATAGTTAGTTGCTTTTTTTCAGAGATTGTACCTCTACAAAAATACTACTAGTTGAAATACCAAATTACATATATGGAAGGGGGAAGTATTGGTATAATGCCTTAATGCCCAGTTTCTGCGTACAGGTCTTAGGTCTATCACTTCTTTCCTATGTGACCTTCGGTGAGCTACTTGATCTCAATTAAGCCTCAGTTTTCTCATCCTAACAATGGATATACAGGTATAAATAAATAAATATATATATACAGGCATACACTCACATATTTCATGGGCTTGTTTGTGAAGCTAGAGTAAAACAACTTTTGTAAAATGCTTATTACAGTATCTGGCACATAGTATTTCCTCAATTAATAATGACTTTAATTATGATGGCCTATTTTTTGAGCAGTTATTAAGTTTTTGCTGACTTGTCACACATTTTTGCCTACTTCCTATGTGATTAGTAGAATGTATCTTAGTACAAAAGCTGAATGGACGTTTATAATTAGTGGCTGAAAAATTAGTGAAGGCTATTAGTTCAAGCGAAGATTGAGTTAGTCATCAAGTTGTTCATTATAATATCATATTGTAACCCAACCAAACTGTATATAAGTAACCGTGTTTGCAGTATTGCCTTTTATTTTTATTTTTATGTATTTATTTTTTTTGAGACAGAGCCTCAAGCCGTCACCCTGGATAGAGTGCTGTGACATCACAGCTCATAGCAACCTCCAATTCCTGGGCTCAAGCAAGTCTCTTGCCTCCGCCTCCCAAGTAGCTGGGACTACAGGCACCCGCCACAACGCCCGGCCATTTTTTGGTTGCAAACGTCATTGTTGTTTGGAGAGCCCGGGCTGGATTTGAACCTGCCAGCTCAGGTGTACGTGGCTGGCGCCTTAGCCCACTGAGCCACAGGCGCCGAGCCTGCCTTTTATTTTTAATTGTAGTTATAAAGCAACAATCTCCCTATGTCCAGTAAAATCATACTACCAAAAATCTAATACCTTTTGAGAGATTCTTTTTCCATGAAGTAACACAGTTAAGTTTTGAGGTATTAACAAACATGAACACACTAAAATGAATTAATGGGAATATAATTGTATCTGACAAGTCCTCTAGGCTTGAATTATTTTCTAAGAATGCTGCTTATGTGTGAGTAAGGAGATAAGGTTACTGAGTTCACGGTCAGGGACTGAGAATGGAAGGAGGAAACAACTGTGTTTCCTGAGGAGTGAACCACATCTGGACTTGTTCTATGTGATTGTCTTCTTTGGGCTCATGTGCTTAGTTACCTGGGTGTGTGGTCAGTGCCTTTTAAATCAGGGCTGTGAGTAGCTATCGTGACTGCTGGCAGAGGATCCTTAAAACTGAGTAAGCTGAGATACTTCCTGAAATATTGGGTAGAAACTTCAGGGCATCTGTGATCAGGAGTGCATCTCCAGGCCTTTTATTATTTCTCCTTTTGAAGTATTTGCAGTGAAATGTGATGTTGTTTTTAAAAAAGGAATCGTGTGGGCATGGTGGCTAATGCCTGTGATCCCAACACTTTGGGAGGCCAAGGCAGAAGGATTGCCTGAGGCAAGGAGTTTGAGACCAGCTTGGGAAACAGTGAGATCTCGTTTCTAAAAATAAATAAATAAATAAGAAAGAAAGAAAAAATTAGCCAGATGTGGTGGTATGCACTTGTATTCCTAGCTGATAGGGAGCGAAGGTGGGAGAATTGCTTGAGCCCAGGAGTTTGAGGCTATAGTGAGCTATGATCGTGCCACTGTGTACCAGCCTGGGTGACAGAGTAACATCCTGTCTCTAAGTAAATACAAATTTAAAAAAGCATATACACACACACACACATACATATATAGTAGCATACATGAGGGCTGCCCCAAAGTGTCTTGCCATGTATGTCTCTAGTTTTCATATTATATGACTGGATACTTTCCGTACATTGCTCAAAATTTGGTGCCTTTTACTTTAAAACAAAATTCACGTTCAACTTTCCCATTTTTATTTCACATAACTCTTTGAAGTAGGATATTCAACAAAGTTAGTATTTGGCACGTCCTGGAATTCAGTGTGAGCACCTGATACTGAAGCCACTTCCATAGTTTCTGAGGCTACTATTCTAAAATGTTCCTCTGTGGCCATTTTAGACTTGAACTTTTGCTAAAGGACATTCCTAACTGAGCATATAAGTGGCACTAGCTAGAAGTCCTTCTGGGAGTTTCCCCTTAGTTGGCGGAGGAGGGGGCCTGACTTCTTTAGGACTCTCCAGCTGTCCTTTTGGGATCCCAACCCTATAAAAATAACCTAAATGTTTTTTTCAGTGATCCTTGCAGTCCTCTTGGTTGAGTCCTGGCTGGGTTCACCTGGAAAGAGTCTCCTTAGAGTGGATATAGACCTCCTGTTTCTACAAACTTTGTCAAGTCAGGGATACTGAAAGTTGTTAGCAAGAGAGCTCTGCCAGGTACTGTCAGTAGGCTTGCTGTGAATGCTGTAGTGTTCAGATGTTCTGGGGGCTGGGAAGAGGAGGTAGGTGTTGCAGGAGGATTGATTACTGTTGTGATGGTTTCTCACCTATTAATGCAAAAGCCTTTATTTCTCTTGTTTTCTAGGGATTGTTCCCTGAAGGGGAGACCGTTTCATCTCTTCCGATTACTCATCCAGTACCATGAACCTGAGCTTTGTTCTTTTCTTGATACAAAGAAAATTACTCCAGACTCCTATGCACTCAACTGGGTAATAAAGTGAAAGTAGGAACATTTAATGAAAAATAGATTTATATAAAACTATAGCTAGGTGTTTTTTTCCTAAGGTAGAGAAAGAAAAGTACTAAATTACAGACCATTACTATGTAAACCAAAGGAGTAAAATTATTGGCATTTCAAAATAACTTTTCTTACTCTTCACTTAGTCAATACAGATAATTCGATATGAAGTTTAGCCTTTTATGTATTTAAATATAAGAAATATATACTTAGTATTAGTTATATTAGTTATATATAGTTATAGTGACATATTATTATAGTTATAACTAATGTTATATAGTTATGTTAGCTGCATATAAATTAGTTATACATATAGTTATATAAAGTTAATATTAGTTATATTAATATATGTTACTATATTAGTTATAGCTTATATCAAATATATACTAGTTATATATATACATATATGTAATTGTCAATATGTGGATGTAATTTATGTAAATATATGATATTATCAGTTCAGTTTGGAACTTCGTGTTTTACTTGTTGGTGTATATAAGAATTGGCATATAATCATGAGGAAAATGACTTAAGATTACCACATGGTCAATACAAAAGAATGTAAAGTACAATTCAGTGCTCTGTCATTCACCATTTTTGTTTTCAGTGGAAAGTCTTACTATAAATGAGTGGTTCTCAATCCTTGACACTTTTCAGTACTTCTTATACTTTTAAATAAATTTATTGATGGTCCATTATTTGTATGGATTAAGTTGATTAGAAATTAAAACTAAGCAATTTTAAATATTCATTTATTTATTTATAAGTAATGATAAATCCATTACATGTTAACATAAATAGTCTATTTTAAAATGCAAAAGAACTATGTTTTCCAAAAGAAAATTAGTAAGAATAAGGGCATTGTTTCACATTTTTTCAAATCTCATTAATGTTTGGCTAAATCAAAGACAGGTATATTCTCTGCTTCTTTATTTTTATTTATATCTATTTTTGGAGACAGAGTCTCACTTTGTCACGTTTGGTAGAGTGCTTTGACATAATAGCTCACAGCAATCTCAAACTTTTTTTTTTTTTTTTTTGAGACAGAGTCCCAGGCCATCACCCTGGGTAGAGTGCAGTGGTGTCACAGCTCACAGCAACTTCAAACTCTTGGACTTAAGCAATTCTCTTGCCTCAGCCCCCCAAGTAGCTGGGACTACCACAACACCCGGCAACAAGGTGCCTGCCACAACACCTGGCTATTTTTTTTTTGTTGTAGTTGTCATTGTTGTTTGGCAGTCTAGGGCCAGGTTCGAACCTGCCATCCTCAGTGTATGTGGCCAGTGCCCTCCTCACTGAGCTGTGGGCGCTGAGCCTAGAAAAATAATTTTGACCTCACAAACAAATAAATGGGAGTCTTCAGACTACCCTTTGTGAACTGCTCTTCTAGGCTTACTTGAAGATCTTTCTACAACAGTGATTAAGTGCTAGATTACTTATATATTCAAAATTTTAAGATATTCTTTGATTATGTCTTAACTTTCCTTCAGTAAGAATCCCATTTCTGCCAGTTAGTAACTGTGTGATCTAAGACAGCCCTGGGCTTCAATTTCCTCATCTGTAAAATGGAAATAATAATGGCTCTGGTTGCAGAGGATGATGGGATGAGGTAGCCATGAAGAAGTGGTGATTAGAATATGTTAGAATTCTAACATATTTCACTTCTGGGCTCATTTTGAACCTCAGTAGCCTATTATACTTTAGTGTTATCATTTTGAGTTAAAATACCTATAAAATTGTAGCTTCTCTTGAGATTCATATGTTGCCACTAAATCCGCTTATTTATGTTAAAGTAATAAACTATTTCTCTTAAGCATTTTAATAATAAGTAGAGGTCTTTCTGCCTATGAAATGTCATTTTAGTTGCCAGAACCCTGAGTTCGTACTCAGTGCTGGGGGCAGGAGGTTTAAACTGAGTACTAAAACAACTGATTTTTTTTCAGTTGTTGTGCCAAATAGTTCATTCCTGCTAATAGTATCATGTTGATAAAATAGAGGGTTTTTTTCTAACCATGAGATCAAACATTTAATTCTTAAATATCAAGGACCTGTAACTGAACCAATGCAGTGGTAACTTTTGGTGGCTTTAGTTTAGCTAAGTGAATTTAGAAATGGCAATGTATTACTATTCTGTTTGCATTTACCACTTCTAATCTGTATTTGTAGTAGTAATTTTTTAAACAGTAAAAACTTTTGTACTGTTATGTACTTTAAAAGCCTTCTGGTCAGGTATAATGGTGATTACATTTCTGGGGAGTCCAACTGCAGCCCATGACTGGTTATGAATGCTTAATCTAAGAGTTGTTTTGGGCCACACAAACACTAATGAAAGCTAATGAGCGAAAAAGGTTCAGGCATAATTTTCATGA
Source organism: Perodicticus potto (assembly GCA_963574655.1). Taxonomy (NCBI): domain Eukaryota; kingdom Metazoa; phylum Chordata; class Mammalia; order Primates; family Lorisidae; genus Perodicticus; species Perodicticus potto. The sequence continues at coordinate 14,134 of CAUYRH010135672.1, read as the reverse complement.
TATCCACCACAATGGATAAGCATTCTTAGTCAGCTGTTAGCTTTCTTTGGCCATTAGCAGTGTTTTAAATTTAAAACTAGAGATGGAATTGTTTTTGTAGTTAGTGACAATTGAATGATACAAACATTTCATTGAATTTGTGCAATTTAAAACCTAATCTGGCTTTAGAAACTTATGAATTAACTCTTTAATTGAAGTTCAAAGCCATAGAGCTCTTGAAATCTCTTAAAGGATATAAATATTTCATCTCTTTAAAATGATGTACAAGTAAGCTTCAGGGAGCAATTCATGTTTATTCAGATGTTATCATTAAAATTCTTTTAGGTACTCTTAAATTACCATGTTGAATCTTCACAGTTAAATTAAACACTGTGCTGTTAACTAATAATAATTAATGCTGCTTACTATTATAGAACTCTGTCAGTAATTATGGTAGTTATGCTATGGCCGAGATAGGTGCTGGTTGATTACTTTAGATATTCTAGGTTAATTATCTCTCTTTTCACAATAGTATTAGAAAATGGGGTGTAGTATTCCCTTTTTTTTTTTAAGAAGTAAAAATGAACCTTTAAAGAGGTTAAGTGATGTGTCCTAAATCACACAGTTAGTAATTGTCTGTGTCGTCCCTTGAATCTGTTTTGCCTTTGGATTTCATACACTGAAAGTAAGGTAATACGTTAAATATCAGGTGCAAATAATGTGATGTAATGTTACTTATTCATTTACTTTAATCCTTTTAAGAGAGCAAATCAACTCCAATGGTTTATGTCTCTCATTTCCTGATTACAGCTTGGAAGCCTTTTTGCATGTTACTGTTCCATTGAAGTCACTCAGGCAATATGGGATGGATATCTACAACAAGCAGATCCATTTTTTATTTATTTCTTAATGTTAATTATCCTTGTTAATGCAAAGTAAGTATCAGTTGGTTAGACTTTTTTTCATGTCTTTCTTCAGGGTGCTTTGTTAATATTTAACTCAAATGTATTATTAATATATTTGATTCCCTTTTACAGAGAAGTTATTTTAACACAAGAGTTAGACAGCAAAGAAGAAGTTATCCGTAAGTATCATTTAATGTAGAGAAGACATTTCAGGTCACTTTTTCTCTCTACTACTCAATTTGCTTACCCATAAATTTAGGAGATTAGTCTAGAAGAGCTCTGAGTCCCATTCAACTCTGGCATTTTATAAACACTCTCCAGGTACAGATGTTAAAGACTGTTTTTTTCTGATTTTGCCATCCTCATTCATTCCTTCATATTTTTTCACTCTTACATTCTTCTCCATTTACTATTTTCTTTGGTTTCAATGTTCAGATAAAATGCTCTTCTCTCTCCTTATTTGTTCCTTAGTTTGTCTTTCAGTATGCAGCTTACATAATACTTCCATTATGAACCTTTGCTTTTCCTTTTGGATTCTCCCCATTTCAGCCTCTGCACAGGTTTAGTTACATCCTGCCTATATTGCCTGGCACTTTTAAGAACATAATTATTTTCATTTGCTCCTAAAAGACAAAGTTCTTTAAGTCAAGAACATTTTTTATCTTCTGGGGCCCTGGCACATTGTATGTGTTTATTAAATAAATATATAAGAGAATTCTGATTAAGGTTAATAATGAATTTGATTTGGTTGCCTGACACTATCCTTCACTATCTTAGAAGACTGATGGTAGTAGTTTCAGCTCATTTGGGGAAATCCACTTCTCCACAAGCAGCCTTAAAAGTGTCACTGTTAAGATTCCTATTTGTAGTTTTTATTATGTTGAAGGTATTTCGGCTTTGATACATAAATATTTTTTACAGACATTTTATTAAATTTTATCTATAATCATATTTCAGAGTTCTTGGAAAATACTCCATCCAGTTTGAATCTAGAAGATATAGAAGACCTTTTCTCTCTGGCTCAGTATTATTGCAGTAAAACACCAGCTTCTTTTAGGAAGGTACAAGATAAGAAATGACCAACCATTCTGTGTTTCACATTTTGTACATTGTTTTATTATTTACTCTGTATCTACCTTAGTTAAAATACTCTAGATTGTCATTCTTTTTTTTTTTTTATGTTTTGCAATTTTGTGTGTTTTTTTTTCTGTAAATACTCTCCTCTAGTGGAGAAATAGTTTGAAAAAGACTGTAGAAACCATCTTACTGCTGTTTTGATTATTGTTATTTTGGATCATGAAAAAATTGTCAGATATATCCTAAATTAGTGCTTTCAAAATTGTATTACAAAAATCTAATGAAGGATATATAACTGTGGATGTATCTTTAGAAGGTGGGGTATGTTTTTAAGATTGAGGGCAGGAGAGGACTGGACATGGACAGTCAGGCCTTTTATGATATATTTTTCTATCTATATCATAGATACAGTTATGCCTCCTTTATCTGGAGTTCAGCCTTGCACGACCCTAATGCTGCAGAGCTGTCTTGCTAACAGAGTCATTTAGTACCTTAGAGACCTAGATCCTTAGACCAGACAGGTGCTTTCAATAAAGGATACCTGACTAGAAAGTATTAATAAAGCAGATAGGTTTTCCCTGACCTTAGGTGCCCATGAGAGCATTTATTATCTTTTTTATTTTTCTAAGCCTTCTGTCATCATGATTTCTACTTGGTAGTCATCATGTCACTGAAATGTCAAGGTAAGGTTAAATTATGTTCAGTACAGTGTGTTTAGCAGGTAAGGGAAACCTTTTAAGAACATTTCCCTCAGAATAATTTTAAAAGATTTGTTTCTAGGGACTAATTTCAGTTGTTTTATCCTTATGTAGACCACTTTAGTTTCCAGCAATGCTGGGAAGTCAGATGGCAGGATAGTGTTAGGATCCTGGCTGAAAAAGAAGACATATTCTTTTCTTTTTTAGGAGGAATACTTTTTACTCTTCAGACATAGTAAATAATCTGCACTAGCAGCTGTAAATTCGAATAGTGTGTGGATCAGTATATTATGCAATTCATTTCTACCATGATTTTATTTTTATTACATTAAATATGAAAAACTATGAGTAACCATTTTTTAAATTGAATATTTAACTATAGGTTATAGTTTAGAAAAATAACTGTATAGAATGTGTTATTTTTTTCTTAGCCTTTCATTTTGTGTGAACTCTGACAGGAACTTGTGTGTGGACTTCTGTAGCTTTTAGCTATTCGACATTATATAATATTAAGTTTTAAAAATCACATGACTCAACAATAACATGTAATTTGCTTTTTATCATGGTTTAGTAAGAATATTTTTAGGAAAAAAGATAGATTTTATATTTTCTTCATAATGTTTTAAACATTTCTCTTTGAATAGGATAATCACCACCTCTTTGGCAGTACTTTGTTGGGAATTAAGGATGATGATGCAGATCTGAGTCAGGCTCTTTGTCTGGCTGTCTCAGTGTCAGAGATCCTTCAAGCAAATCAGCTGCACGTGGTAAGTAAAGGAAACTCAGGGGCCTGTCTTTTAAATATAAGGAACCAACCCTTCCCCCGTTTGATGATCCCATAAAATTAATTTGCTGCAACAGTGTAGCTCTTTTGCCCTTTTGAAGGATTAATATGTTAAATCATCTATCCAGATAGTCATCTTTAAACTTGCCAGCCTGTGTGTTATTTTAATTGTCAATAATTATTTTTGTCATTCTTGATACCAGTTTTTGTAAATAGTCATATCTTTTTTCACATGTCAGCAAAATGACTAAATGTGACATTGTGAAAGGTACTTCAGAGGGTGAATTTAGCATTTAATAGTTAATTTCTGAGTCATTAATATCTAACTAAAGTAGATAGTTTAATGCCATAAAGCATGTAGCAAAGGAGAACTTTGAAAATATGCCATAATTTTCTATTACGATCTTCATGAAAATCTAATGAGGCAGTTTGACAGGTGGTATTTTTCAATATGCAGTCTTTGTTACTAGCAATGCAACTATTAACTGTGGATGTATATTTAGAAGGTGGGGTATATTTTTAAAGTTGAGGGCAGGAGAGGAAAGGACATGGACAGTCAGGCCTTTTATGATAGATTTTTCTCAGTTGGACTTGTAACTTTATCTCTACTGGGTATTCATAATTTTCAAACTATAAGCATTTAAATTTTTTCTTATTTGAACTAAAAAAAAAAATGAAAATATGTCATCTGGTTTAAAAGAGACCTGTGTGAACTTCTTCAGTTCAAACTGGCATCATAGAGCCTCCCTTTGTCTCCTCACATAAGAAAGTCTTTTAGTTCTTACATGAATTGAGCTGTTGATAAATTTGTGGACTTATTTGCAAAAATAGGAACAGCGTATCTCCAGTTGTGTTTATAACGATGTAGTGTTTACATAATCACACTTTAAAATTATCAGATTCTAATATTAGTTTTATAACTCAAACTGACTTCTCCTGCTATATATTTTAAGACTTTCTAGTCAAGAACAATATATAAAAGTAGGGTGACAGCTTGAGGCTCTGTCTCAAAAAAAAAAAAAAAAAAAAGAACAATATATAAAAAGTGATTTAACTTGTTTAAAATGAATAAACATATTTAGGACCTTAAGGTCTTATGCAGCTAATTGGGTCCTCTTAATTCTATGTTAGGTCCATTTTAAAAAAATAAATATTTCCTCATTGGTTAACTGTCAGCTTTAAATTGTGTCATGTGAACCTCATGGCAAATTCCAGTATGTCATATGTTGTTTCCCTTTTAGGAAGGAGTCCGCTTTTTTGTGGTGGATTGTCGTCCTGCCGAACAGTATAACGCTGGACATTTATCAACTGCTTTTCACTTAGATTCAGATCTGGTTAGTATAAGTGCTGATTAATTCTTTTGTGAAAAAGTAAGAAAGTACTTTTTAATCACTTCCTAAACTTATATACATACATGTCTCAGACTGGGAACGTTTTTCTTTCTGCTTAAGGAAGGAGTCTTTGCTCTTATAAGAAAAGTGTTGCTCGCAGGTTTCCTTTTCCTTGGATACCCTTTTGGCATCATAAAGGGTAGATGAAAACACTGCAAACTGTGGCTTGCTATTGCTTACCATTGTTATGTCAGTAAATTCTAACCTTACAGCGAGCTATCTGATAGAGCACTTAGCATAGTGCCTCGCACCTAGTAAGTACTCCATAAACATCAGCTTTTATTGTAATTGGGTAAGAATTCTATAAGCAGCAGACATGGTAGTTCATGCCTGGAATCTTAACACATTGGGAGGCTAAAGCAGGAGGGTCTCTGGAGGCCAGGAGTTTTAGTTCAGTCTGGGTAACATAGTGAGACCCCATCTCTATAAAATAAAATTTAAAATTAGTTAGGTATGGCGGTATGTGCCAATAAGTCCTAGCTACTTGGGGGACTGAGGCAGGAGGATCACTTGAACCTAGGTATTCAAGGTTGCAGTGAGCTATGTTCACACCACTTCATGTCTCAAAAAAAAAAAAAAATCTATAAGCTTTCACTGTAATTCATTTTTAAAATCATGCATATTTATACAATCCATATAATAAACTATTAATGGTAGTATCTGGCCATGTAGATGTACAGTTGTTAAAATTACATCCTAGAGTCATTTCGATTGAGGGATTGGGTAAAGCAAATAATTAAATATTGTCAAAGATGGGTAGAGCTCTTGGTAGAATTAAGACTGACAATGTTCAATGTGTTCTGGGATTATTAGAGTGTCAGGGATAGGGGAAACAGGAGTAGGATAAAAACCCCTTTTACTGGATATATAGTCTACACTTTTGCTTCCCAACATGTCTGAAGAAGTTGATGCTGAGGCAGAAAGGGTGTTTAGAAGACTTAGGTGGTTAACAGGAAACTCATGGAAAATAGAGGTAGAAGAACTCAAGAGTATTAGATACCATTGGTGAGATAGGCTATTTTAGCTTATTCATGTTTTTGTACCTTTTTTCCTCCTTGATTTAGCTCTTATTTTAAAAATTTACCAAAATAATTTATGGATGCCTGAATTAAAAAAAATTTCAAAGAATATCTCAAGTTAACTACTATTAGCAACTTGCTTAATCCTGCAGACCTTTAATATATATTTATATATTTCTTGTTCTGCCACTTGCTTTTTTACTTCAGTACAAGTAATGGTAGATAGTATCTATCTTATAGATATACCATAATTTATTGCCTGATTGCTGTACACTTGGATTATTTTCTATTTTCTAATAATTTTGCAGTTAATGTCTTTATACATATTTTGTGTACTTACGTAAATATTTCTGTAAAATAGATTCCAGTGAGAATTGTTGGGTTGAGGAGTGTGGGCATGTACATTTAATAGAGACCATCATACTGCCCTTTCAATTACTGAACTACCTTACATTTCGTAACTGTAAAGAAAATATACCATCAACATTAGTGAGCATTATCATTCCTTTTTTATTTTACCAGAATGAGTGAAAAATTATAATTATTAATCAGGTTGAATATCATTTGTTGTTGTGTGCTGTTTATATTTTTTGTTGTTTTGTTTTTATAACTTTTTAATATAGTCTGTTCATTTTTCTATTGAGTTTTCAATTTTTTTCCAAAAAAATTTTCTCTACTTAAAATAAAAAATTTTTCTCTGGTAGACTGGTATCTTCAAGTAAGTTAATCTTCCTGTGAATTTTTAAGTTTTATTTTGATGTGTTATAAATACATTTATAAACATTTATTTTTCTCTTATTCCAGGGATTTTATTTATAGGAACCTTTTCATTTTCCTTTGTTTTCATGGTAGTTTTTTAAATGTTGGATTTTCTCCTAAAAAAATATTTTCAAGTTTTGCAAATGTATGTGAAACATGGCTTGCTAGGTTTTTAATTTTATTTTAATTGTCTAGATGCTCCAGAATCCATCTGAGTTTGCACAGTCAGTAAAATCCTTGCTGGAAGCTCAGAAGCAGTCTATTGAGTCTGGCTCCATAGCTGGTGGGGAGCACCTCTGTTTTATGGGCAGTGGTAGGGAGGAAGAAGACATGTATATGAACATGGTACTGGCACACTTTCTGCAGGTATGCTGACATCCATTATTTCCATTTTGTTTGGTTATTGTTTGGTTATTTTAAGAAATTCATGTAGATAATTTTTGTTTTCATGTACACTGTCAGATTTATCTGTATTTTTCTTTATAGCTTCTTGGTTTTGTGTGTTGTCCAAAATTGTTGTCTCCTCCAGATTTTTGTCAAATTTTTATATTTATATTTTTAAGTCTTGAATCACCTGGAACTTATTTTTATGTAAGAAATGGGTTAGGAGGCTCAGTGCCTGTGGCTCAACGGGCTAAGGCGCCAGCCACATACACCTGAGCTGGCGGGTTCGAATCCAGCCTGGGCCCGCCAAACAACAATGATGGCTGCAACTAAAAAATGGCCGGGCGTTGTGGCGGGCGCCTGGAGTCCCAGCTACTTGGGAGGCGAAGGCAAGAGACTCACTTGAGCCCAGGAATTGGAGGTTGCTGTGAGCTGTGATGCCACAGCACTCTATCCAGGGTGACAGCTTGAGGCTCTGTTTCAAAAAAAAAAAAAAGAAAGAAAAGAAATGGGTTAGGAATCAAAATCAAATTTTTCCAGTTACCTAACCAGTTGTGCTGCCAATTTAAAATACTACCTTTTTAATATACTGAATTCTTCTATATATCAGGATCTATCTCTGGTTTATTTTACACATTGATCTTTATGCCTGTTCATGGCATGGTACTTTTTATACTAGCTATATAACTCATTATAATATTTTCATTTTGAAATTGAATAAATGCAGCATACATGCGGGTTTATTCCTTACCCTTAGCCATCTTTCCTTTTTGTGTTTGAATGTTATCTTCAGCACAACTAACTTTTATTAGTGGTTTTTGAAACCTGTTCCTCTGCTTACTTTCAAAGCCTCATTTAAGCATTGGTGGTATAGTGGTTAGTTGTTAGCATAGCTGCCTTCTAAAACCTCATTCAGTCTGGGTTTCCTTATAAAAATTTGTTCTTTCAGTATTATTTGATAGTTTTATATTAAAGTCCTTACCTCAATTGAAAACTATGGAATCAGGAAGACAGTATGTGTGGTTATTACACAAGCCACTCAACTTGTATTCATTTCTATTCATGGTATATGTTAATGTGAATCTGATTTGAGAAAATTAGTCTAAATACAAAATTCTTGGAGGGTAAAACGAGAGAAGGAACAAGGTATTTGGGAAAGGTATTATAAGATAATTTTAAACTTTGAGTTTAGAAACTTATACAGAATAACAAAAATAGGAACCCAAACTTATTTTACTCATAAATTTATCTGGCCTATTCTAAAAATGCTTCAGTATATTGTGAGAACTGTCATATAGCAAGAATTTGGAATATTGTGAATTTTTTTTTATTATTCAAATTATTGATGTGGTTTTAGAAATTTTTTGCGGATTTTCATTATGGAAAATTTCAAAGAAATAGAAAAGTAGGGAGAATTCAATACTATAAACTCTTATAAAAATCATAACTACATTATCATAATACATATTATAAAAAAATTGAGTGTTCTGGTTTCCTCGATGTTGCTAAAATCTAAAATAGGACATTACATTTATTTAATGTTCATGTCTTTTAAGTCTCTTTTAATTTATGTGTTCCCCCAAAAATGTATATGTTCTTTTTTCTCATTTTTCTTCTTACACATATTTGTTAGAAAAGCCCCAGTTAATTTGTCTTAGAGTTTCTCATACACTGAGTTTTGTTGATTGCATTCACATGGTGTCATTTGTTAGGTTCTGTCCTGGTATTTCCTGTAAGTGAGTAATTAATCTAAAGGCATGATAATATTGCCTTTTGTGGGTGTGTGTGTGTTGGGGGGGGCGTCCTGGAGAAGTGTTTGCTTCTGCCAGGTGGCAAATACTGTGTCTCTCTTTTTTGGTGGTTTGTATTACTTAAAAGCCCAATTATATTTTTAGTAGTTTGCAGAATGATAACATTCTATTATTTATTCTCTATAATTAGCTATAATATTTCTTTTTATGTCACTTTTTTATAATACAAAGGACACTATTTTGAAAGTCTTTAGAAACCACTTTGATTATATACTAAAATGCCATTTAACTTACTTTGGCTTGACTGTTGTATTATTTGGACTGTAATACAAGTAAATCACAGTATTATTAATAGCCATGAAGTTGTCCTTTTCTTTCCACCCAAGCATTAGACCTTAAAATATATAAAGTAAATTGCCAAAGTCCAAAATGTCCAAGACAAAAGGTCCAAGAATTTTAATATATAACCATACGTTGTGCTTGCCATTGTTTTAGAATTATTAGAAATGTTATTTAAATTGCATTTTTGGAATAATTTAAATTTTATTTTCCGTTATAGAAAAACAAAGAATATGTGAGTATTGCCAGTGGAGGATTTATGGGTAAGGTTTTAATTTATTAATTTCTTTGCCTCTACTTTTTTTTTTTTTTTTTTTTGAGATAGAGTCTTACTTTGTTGTCCAGGCAAGAGTGCTCTACGTCAACCTACCTCATAGCAACCTCAAACTCTTGGGTTTAGGCAGTTTTCCTGCATTGCCTCCCAAGTAGCTGGGCCTATAAGTCCCCGTCACAATGCCTGGCTAGTTTTTCTATTTTTAGAAGAGTCAGGGTCTTGCTCTTGCTCAGGCTGGTATTGAATTCCTGAGCTCAAATGATCCTCCTGCCTTGCCCCTCCAGAGTGCTAGGATTGCAGGTGTGAGCCACCTTGCCCAGCATCTCACTCAGCCACTTTGCTTCTACTTTTTATAGGACATTATATTATCAAGTGACAAAATTAGTAAATGAGTAGACTTTCGCTTTAGTCACTGAATGTTTCTAGAAAAGGCAAGGCCAGCAGGACATATCAGTAGCAGACAAACATAATAGGCAATTGAAATGAGTGAAGATGTTAGATTGTGTTTCAAAAAAATATGTCTATAAAGATGCTTGAAAAAGTGCTTGCATTATTTGCCCCTATGCAGAAAAGGTTTACTGGGAAACAAGATTTGGAGGAATACTTTTTATAGTATTCCCTTTGTACTATTTGTGTATTTTGTTATCATTTTGTTTTTGAACTACTTGAAAGTATTAGCTGTTAAAAAAACATCATCTGAATGGATTAAGATAAACTGACATTTTCAAATTTGCAGATTAATTTTTTTATAATCTAGGATAGTAAAATGGCAAGATCTTTACAGTCAAGATTTGAGAATTTAGGAAGCATTAGGTCAGTGTAATAAGATTAAAACCAAGATATCATAAAAATAATGAACTGTAAGGGCTGGGGAAAATAAATGACAAAATCAGGTCAGTCTGTAAATACCTTGTACTGAAGGATTAAACAACTGGAGCTCTGAAAATCAATATATGTTGAAGGTAACAGAATCTTAGGTTTTAATCATTAGTTTTAATCATCTTTAGTCTTATAAAGAATAAGTTATTTGTCTTATGCTATAACTTAGAATTTTTGGAAAATTAGGATCTATTTCCTATTGCTCTTTGTTAACATTAGAAAGGATTGTGAATATATAATGGCCTGATAACTACTAAGAGATTATTTTAATAAGTCATGTTAAACAACCATTGGCTCTAGGCCCAGTGTTATTTGTTAGGAATCCTGATAACATGATGTAAAACTTGGTTATTAAGCTTGTAATTCTTAAAAGTGTCTGAAAAGCATTTTATAGTATAGTATAGGTTTTAGCAACTTTTAAAAATCTGTGAATGATTTCTTTTACTCAGAATAATCTTTCTTTCCATTAACTGTTAATGCCTAAGACTGGTTCTTTATTACAGGAAAGATGGATTAATTTCTCTTTATGGTATAACAGAAGCCACCATAGATTTTCTATTAATCCTTTGTCATAAAAATGCAGAGATTATCTGTTAATACTTGAAATGTTACCTTCCAAAGGTAACATAAAGCTGATACAGTTATCATCACCCTAGAGTCAGTTAAGAAAAGTTAGTGGTGTATAGAGTGCTTTAGAAGGAAGGACAAGAGGAAGGTTGTGTAGCCTGGAGTCCTTTGTTTCTCTACAGGATTGTAATTATGTCCTTGGATCCTTTTTTCTTGGCTGTGACATGTTTATTTATTTTACTTCTCTGGTAATGAATCTTTCCAAAGGGGGTTGCTCTTTCAGAGTTTGTTTCATTTTTGTTGTTTATTTTAAGCACTGCAGCAACACCTGGCTGACATTAATGTAGATGGACCAGAAAATGGATATGGCCACTGGATTGCCAGTACTTCAGGCTCAAGGAGCAGCATCATTTCTTGTATTGATGTAAGTGTATGTGTAGAGTATCTCACAGATTTGAATAGATTTTCAGGAAAGATGATTACCACCTAAGCCACTGCCATAACAGAAATAGAGTAAAAATATTTCAAATACATACAATCAGAGCTTATTGTGAGGTTAATGAAATGATAGAGCCAGCCTGCACAGCTAAACTAGATGAAAGTTCTTGAAGGTCAACTGCTAAATTCAAATTCTCCTACTTTAGCTGTAGTTTGGTATCACCTAGTGACAGTTTTATGCTCCAGCTTAAAAATCGATTGCTCCTATCACTGTTTGGGACTCTGAAACAATCTGATTCCAGGAATCTCCCAGTGAGTGGGCCAGGAGAATACTCAGGCTTATTGTCATCTCCTGCATGCACTATCTGTACCCATCCCCACCACAAACGTACATGATTATGACTGTAGTCTATCCACATTTGAGAATGGGCTAGGCACAAGAAGACAGGAACCAATTCCCAATTCTATTATTTTTGATTTTTAGTTATCAAGATCTGCAATACTTTAGGGTTTTGCTATAGTGAATATATCTGTTTTTCTGTTATACTTTGGAAATCTCTGGGTAATAAGTCTTTCGTGCTTTTTCAGTATTTTGTGTCAGTTGAATCAGGTGTCATTAAATCATCTTCTTAACATTATAATGGTCCTTATCTACCTAGTAATTATTATTTAAGACAGAAATAGAAGGCAAACTGCAGTACAGAGTCATGGTTTCTATCTTGGGCCTCTGGGTCTTACATACAGGGTTCAGGTGTCATCTCCACAACTCACCTTTCTTACGATGCCCAGTATAAAATCTTTCAATTGTGATTTTTTTCACTTGTTAATAGCAGAACCTTTCTCATAAGGATAACTTGATTAAGTGGGCAAGTACATGTAAAGTGTAGTATACATAATGGTACTTAACTACAAAACTGTAATTCACTAGCTTTATTAATTGAGGTTTTACCTTCAGCCATACAAATCAGAGCAGATTATTAATCCCATTATCAGCAGATAAGGCTTCTCTGAGAACTTTCTTTCTTTTTTTTTTTTGTAGAGACAGAGTCTCACTTTATCGCCCTCGGTAGAGTGGTGTGACATCACAGCTCACAGCAACCTCCAACTCCTGGGCTTAGGCGATTCTCTTGCCTCAGCCTCCCGCAGACACCCATCACGACGCCCGGCTATTTTTTGTTTGTTTGTTTTTGCAGTTCGGGGGGTGGGTTTAAACCTGCCACCCTCGGTATATGGGGCTGGCTCCCTACTCGCTGAGCCACAGGCACTACCCTCTGACAATTTTCTTTTTCTTTTTTTTTTTTAGAGACAGAGTCTCACTTTATCACCCTCGGTAGAGTGCTGTGGCATCACGGCTCACAGCAAGCTCCAACTCTTGGGCCTAGGTGATTCTCTTGCCTCAGCCTCGCTAGTAGCTGGGACTACGGGCTCTGCCCACCACAACACCCAGCCATTTTTTTTGTTGCAGTTTGGCCGGGGCTGGGTTTGAACCTGCCACTCTTGGTATATGGGGCCAGCACCCTACTCACTGAATCACAGGTGTTGCCCTGAGAAGTTTCTTTTTAACCCAGTACTCTGGGTATCTAAGAGCTTTTCATGTGAAATAACCATTTATTTAATAAACATTTGCTGTTTTCATTTTTTTTTTACTTTTTTCGAGACAGAACCTCAAGCTGTCACCCTGGATAGAGTGCTGTGGCATCACAGCTCACAGCAACCTCCAATTCCTGGGCTCAAGCGAGTCTCCTGCCTCCACCTCCCAAGTAGCTGGGACTATAGGTGCCTGCCACAACACCTAGCCATTTGTTGGTTGCAGCCAACATTGTTGTTTGGCAGGTCTGGGCTGGATTCAAACCCGCCAGCTCAGGTGTACGTGGCTCGCACCTTAGCCGCTTGAGCCACAGGCGCCAAACCTGTTTTCATTTTTAATATCTAAATAGTATTTCATTGCATGAATGCATTATTTATTCACTTAGTTTTCTCTCGTCAAATATTTTTACATTGCTTCTGGTTTTTTCTATTATAATTACTACTGTAATTAATTTTGTTTTTTGGCCGGGGGCTGGGTTTGAACCCGACACCTCCAGCATATGGGATCGGCGCCCTACTCCTTTGAGCCACAGGTGCCACCCTCACGTAATTAATTTTTATAGTGATATACCTGCATATCCATGAAGTCCTAGAAGTAGAGTGACTTGATCAAAACATAACTTATCAAGAGCTTTAGTATTCTGCATTTTTATCAAATGGCCCTCTGAAAATATTATTCTAGTTTTTATTGCCATCCACAGCATTGGCTAGCTTTTCTCCTAAAGCTTTTATCTTCAGATTTGGAAAAGCACTGATTGAGGCTATTGTCTCAACTGTGTCTTAAAGATGTGTTCTATTCAAAAGTATCAAAGAATTTTCACGGTCACTTTAATTTTTGTTTGAATTTAGATATGGTTATAGAAGCATAGTTTTTGTGTTGTTAATGACTTATTTCTTCTAAAAACAGAAGTAACAGATATTCATTGTACCATCACATGTAAATAAGAAAAGTATTAAAAAATCCAAAATCACTTGTAACGCAACAGAGACAATCACCATATATATTTTAAAATATTTCCATCAGATCTTTTTTAAAGTATTTTTTTTTTTTTAGTATTTTATTGTAAAAGTGGTGGTCATAGAGTACATAGTTTTATTTTCTCCTATTTCACTGAACATGTGAGCATTTTCTGGTATTTAAAAATTTTTTTAATTATGATTTTTTATTTATTTATTTATTTTTTGAGACAGAGCCTCAAGCTGTCACCCTGGATAGAGTGCTGTGGCATCACAGCTCACAGCAACCTCCAATTCCTGGGCTCAAGTGAGTCTCTTGCCTCTGCCTCCCAAGTAGCTGGGACTA
>CAUYRH010135670.1:0-13441 GCA_963574655.1 Perodicticus potto | reverse complement strand
TTGCCTCTACCTCCCAAGTAGCTGAGACTACAGGTGCCCGCCACAACACCCGGCCATTCTTTGGTTGCAGCCGTCATTGTTGTTTGCTGGGCCCGGGCTGGATTTGAACCCGCTAGCTCAGGTGTACATGGCTGGCGCCTTAGCCCTTTGAGCCACAGGCGCCGAGCCCTTCTTTATTCTTAATGTTGAAGCAGTAAGCATACTTGTACTCTCTCTAGCTTTAAAACACAAGATTTACCAGAATTTTGCATATTTTTGTCTCTTAAAAAAATGGGATTTTTATTTGTTTATATTGCATTAACTTTATCCCAACTCTTTCTTGAAATATTAATTCTACCTTCCAAGATATACGAATCTCCTGATTTCCTTTCTTCTCACACACACTTCCTTTTGCCTCCACTTCTTCCCAACTCTGAATGTTGCTGTTCCCCAGGGAAATGTCTGCAAACCTCTTTCCCTCACCCTCACAAACTCTCCAGGTGATCTCATCCAGAGCGTCTAGGCGAATAATAGTTTAGTGCGAGGAGCTGGATCTAACATGCTTAGAACATAATCCCAATTCTGCCACTTGATAGCAGTGTGACTGTGGGAATCTTAAATTTGTCCATACCTCTGTTTTCTGAAGAAATAGGGTCTATATCTATTTCAAATAACTGTTGTGAAGATGAATTCAGTTAAAACCTGAAAAAACCCAGAACAACACCTCGGACATGGTTCAGTGTTCTATCATCCCTCATGCTCAGATCATGCTTTCAATTTCACTGACACGCTGACAAGGTTCCTGTGTCCCGTCTCCTGCCCCTCTGTGAGCGGCACCTCCATTCATTCTGTTGAACCAGCACCTGGGCTCTTGACCCTCTGGTCTCTCCAGCACCTCACAGTCTCCGGCATACTGCTGGCACTGCATAAATGTTGAGCGCAGAACAATCCCTGAACACCACTGTTTTCTATAACTTGTAAATACAAAGCCATCACTTCTGAGAAGTTTAAAGCTTAAGTCTTTTTTTAAACTACTTTTTAATTAAAATCATAACTGTGTGCATTTATGGGGGTACAATGTGATGATTTGATATATAATGTAGAATGCTTAAATTAAACTGATGAACATAGCCTTTGCCCCACCTACTTAACACCTAATGTGCACAATTCCAGGATATATTTTAAAATAACTAAAAGTAAATTTTAAATGTCTTGCCACAAAGCTTATGTGTTAATAGTAGAGTCATAAGTGTATGATCGTGAAAGCTGGGAATGAAAAAGGAATCAATAAAAGGATGGAAAACAGAACATACATTCTAATTAAAAAGGCAGAAAGGATGGAATCAAAAGTTACTTGATTAAACGTATAGTTAGAAGTAGAAGAAAAAAGAATGCATTTAGAAGCAATATTTACTACAAAGTTGTAAAGAATTCTTGGGCAGTGTGTAGTGCCATATGCTTGTAATCCCAGAACTTTGGGAGTCTGAGGTAGGCAGATTGCTTGAGACCAGGAGTTTGAGATTGCAGTGAGCTAGTTGGTGCAACAGAGCAAGACCCTATGTCAGAAAAAAAATTTTTTTTTTTTTTTTTAGAGACAGAGTCTCACTTTCTTTGCCCTCGCAGAGGCATTACAGCTCACAGCAACTTCCAGCTCTTGGGTTTAGGCAATTCTCATGCCTCAGCCCCCCAAGTAGCTGGGACTACAGGTGCCGGCCACAACACCCGGCTATTTTTTTGTGGCTGTTGTACTTTGGTCGGGACTGGGCTCAAACTCACCACCTTCGGTATAGGGGGCCAGTGATCTACACACTGAACTACAGTTGCCACCCCCCAAAAATTTTTTTTAAGCAATACATGAATTAGAGAAAAATTAAAGGATAAATTATAAACTATCTTACCACCGTGAAACATAGGGGATGTTATCATGGGAACGAAGAAATTGCCTTAAACATTTGTATTGTTAAACTATGGAGATAAATAGAAAGAACTACGGACACATCACAAGAAATTAATAGAAAGTACTTTTATGAAATCAATTTATAATTACTCACACTTTCTTATGAAAGATAAAGGACAACTATAGCCCAGGATGAAGGAGAGAAGTGGAGGGGAAAGGGCAGGGAGGGGGCAGGCTTGATAGAGTGAGGGTAAACGGTAGGACCACACCTGTGGAGCATATTTCAGGGTACAAGTCAAATCTATCAAGTATAGAACACAAATGTCTTAACACAATAATCAAGTAAATGAGGTGAAAGCTATATTAATTAGTTTGATGTAAGCACTCCAAATTGTACAAAAAATGAACACAAATGCATAAATGTATTCATGATCTATGTGTATAGGACTTAATAAAAGGGAAAAAAAGAAAATGAAAAGTGGGGATTAATGAAGATATAATCTGATACTATTAAAAAAGAAAAATAGGATCAGTGGATTATTAGAGGTCTCCTTGAAAACCCTTTTGTGAACTGGATCCAGGGAAAAAGGAGAAAAAAGATAGACAAGAAATTTTTGTAAAAAAGGTAAGTGTTCATGGAAGTATTATTCATATGGACCAAAAGACAAAAACAACTCGTTCATCAGTGCATGAATAGAAAAACAAACTGTGGTACAATAATACAAAGGAATATATTATTCAACCTTCAAAAGGAAAAAACATTCTGAGACATGCTACAACATGAATGAAGTTTGAGGGCACAGTGCTGAGTACAATAAGCCAGTCACAAAAAGACCAGTACTGTCAAACTCCACTAATATGAGGTGCCCCAAATAGTCAGACTGATAGACACTGAAGGTGGAATGGTGGCTGATAAGGGCCGGGGAGAAGGGAAGGGGGAGTTTTTGTTTAATGGGTACAGTTTTCCAAAATGGAAAGAATTCTGGAGACCAGTAGTGGCTATGGTTGGGCAACAATGTGACCGCACTCAGTAAATGGTTAAGATGGTAAATGTTATGTATTTCATCTCAATGAATAATAAAAATACTTTTTATAAAAGGACAAAAGAATGCAGAAACAAGGGAATTTTAAGAGAATACTATATTTCGATTTGTTAAGAGTTGATTTCCCAGCAAAATAAATTCAGGAACATGAACTCTAAAAGAAGTATGACACACCAAATATCATAAGAGAGATTGGGAGTTTAATTAAATTTTTACCATTTTAAAAGAACACACCACTACAGGATGGCCATAAAGTTTGTGATGTAGTGGAACTTAAAGAAAACTGATGCCTGGGGTCCCATCAACAGAGACTTCTGAAAATGGATTAGAACTATGACATGGCATTAGGATTTTTAAAAATTCCCCACGTGATGCTCACCAATACAGCTAAGATTAAGAATCACAATTATAAACAAACCTGAAAAAAACTCCAAAATCATTTATGCCATTCTGAATTCTTTTAACACGAAAACCTGATTTTAAAAATAGTACAAAAAGAGAAAAATGTAGGCCACTCTCACTTATGGCTATAGTTACATAAATTGAAATTATATATTTTTAAATGAAATTGTATATTTTTTATTTACTACAGGATGTAAGGGCAATTCAATATCAAAAAATATATCCACAAAACTCTGTGGTTTTAAAAATAAAATCCCTACACCCATCATATTAAACTGTAAAATGATAAGTGATAAAATTCATTAGATTTCTCCATTCCCCGATAAAATTCTAAGAAATAGAAATAGAAAGAAATTATTTCAATATAAAATAGATTATGTACCTTAAACCAATATCAAATATTTTTTAAATGGTAAAAAATTAAAATAACTTTAGTTATAGTGAAGAATTAGACAGGGGTACCCATAATCACATTAGCATTTAACATTATCAGCAAAAGTTTAACCAATGAAATAATAGAAAAATCAAATAACTGGCATTAATATTGGAAAGGACAAGATAAAATTATCTCTTTATCCTGATATAATTTTAACTAGAAGATACAAGACATACATCTACTGCTAGAACAATTAGTAAAGGATGTTGGAAATTCACAACACAACTCTGAGTAGCTCAAAAGTAAGAAAAGTTCTCCAAATTCACTTGTAGTCAAGAAAATGAAAATTGAGTTAATAATAATGAAATAGCACTACATATGGGTGGTGCCTGTGGCTCAAAGGAGAAGGGCACTGGTCCCATACGCTGGAGGTGGCAGGTTCAAACCCAGCCCCGGCCAAAAACAGCAAAAAAAAAAACACCAGAAAGCACTACATACTCACAGGCTAATAACAGGAAACAAAAAGACTTATAACTGCTGTTAGTAGAAACCTAGGGAAAAGGTACTCATACATTGCTGGTGGCAAGGTAAACTGTTAATCTTTTTTTGAAAGCAGTCTGGCATCTCTTAAAATAATGTATACCTTTTGGCCCAGAAATTCACTCCTGGGAAAATTCTCTCTAGAAGCAAAAGCCACAGTACCTAAGACTTGACACTCAATTTATTACAGCATCATTAGTAGTGGTGAGAATGAAAACTGAATGTAATGCTTTTCAAAAGACTGAATTAGATGCATACCAGTTGATTTGGAAAACAATCCACAATGTGTTTTTAGGTAAGAAAAGGAAAAGGCAAATGTATAATATGATTCAAATATTGCAAAATAAAGAATAACTTCCCCCAAATAAAAAAACCTGTTCATTTATGTATGGGAATGGAATTATGTGTATATTAATATATAGAACTATATATTAGAACTATATATATAGAACTATATATATATAAATAGGAATGTGTTGATTTATATGGGCGCAGTATCCTTCAATGACTAGACTTTGGGTGTGATTGGATGTCTCCAAAAATACGTGTGGGGTTGGAATTAAGACTGGAACAGTATATAAACTTTGGGAAGAGCTGAGGTTAGGGTTGCCATTGTGGCTATAGATGGAAATGGAGTTAAGAATGTTCAGCTTTATGAGGTTGGGGATGTGGATTTGGAAAGGATGAAGGGCATAAATCTAGATCTGGATTAGATTAGGATGTATTTTCTACTCAACTATATATAGGATTTTATAGCAGTGGCTCTACAGGATTGTGAATGCAGATTTTGTGCCTGTGTGGGACTATAAATTGGATTTTTTAAAATCTGTACCTGAATAGGATTTTGATTCCATATCTACAATATAATATGTCCAGAATATTATGGGTAACTTTATTTATCTATGTAAATTTCAATGTGCAGGAATATATGAGTGTATCTATCTTTTGCATCATAAAATTATGCAAAACATGTCTCTGTATTTTTAATAGCTAGTAGTTTGTAAATATATCTTTGTAGAATATCCTGCATGGGCTTGTGTAAGTATACATCTGTTTATACAGGAAAATATAGACATATATACATGAATCTGCTTCTCTAAAGGCTTATGCAAATATATATGCAAATGGATTATTTGCAAAATGCATTATGCAAAATGGCATTTTGTAAAGATTATGTAAATATATCTATACTTTTAGAGGGTGATTCAAATGTTTCTTTCTCTGATTCCATATCAGATTATTTAATGAATTCTACATCTATACCATATTATGTAGGTTGATCTAGTTTTATAGAACACCAATATAATATCCTATAAATGCCTATCTGGTTAAGTATCACAAAAATGTTATATCAATAATTGTCTCTGTTATAGTATATAAATGTATATTTATAAGATTATATAAATCAGTTAACATATAAATTCATATGTTTAAGATGATGTAATTACTTTACTATAGTAGTATTTAAAGTACTACCTTCTGTTTCCTTGTAGGACCATAAAATGTCTGTGTATCGTGGTTAGTATAGAATTACCTAAATAGAACTCCCATATATACCTGGGATGATGTATAAATACATACATAGATACATATATACATACGATATAGCCTAACACCATATAGATTATATACATGTGTCTAGACTTTAAACTTGTTTAGAATTATGCAAATGTTATGTATATCTGGTTGTGCAGGATTATGTAAATGCATTTGTATATGCTATCTGTATGTGTATGGTACTCGTAACTTATCTCTAAAAAATGTGCAAACATTGGTATATCTGTATATGATTATACAAGTATCATATAAGTCAATTTCTTGTTCTTAAATTTCAGATTATTGTGAGGGTACAACAAACCAGGTCACAATTTCTGAATTTGTTAGGTAGACTCCCTCTTCTAGTGGTGTTCCCCCACCCATAAGGTGTGACATGCACCCCTACATTGTGCCCTTTAAATGGTAGAACACCAATCCTCCTCCTCCTCCTCTTCCTCTCCCCTGTCCCTCTTTCACTCTCTCCCCAACTTGAATAGAATTAAGTGTTTCTCTTATGTGGGCACGTGTTAGATTGTCTACTGGCTTCATAATAAAATCGAGTACATTAGATATTTGCTCTTCCATTCCTGTGATACTTCACTAAGAAGAATGTGTTTCAACTCCATCCAGTTTTATGCAAAAGATGCAAAGTCACCATCTTTTCTTATGGCTGATAGTATTCCCTGGTATACATATACCACAGCTTGTTAATTCATTCTTGAAGTGATGGGCATTTAGGTTGTTTCTACATCTTGGCGATTGTAAATTGAGCTGCAATAAACATTCTAATACAAATATCCTATGTCAAAATGATTTTTTTTTCATCTGGGTAGATGCCGAGTAATGGGTTTGCAGGATCAAATGGGAGGTATAATTGGAGTTCTTTGAGGATTCTCCATACTTCTTTCCAAAGAGGCTGTATTAGTTTGCAGTCCCATGAATAGCGTAAAAGTGTTCCCTTCTCTCCATATCCCTCTATAACTCTGGGACTTCATCATGTGGGCTAGTCTCACTAGGATTATGTGTTATCTCAGGGTGGTTTTGATTTGCATTTCTCTGATGATTAGGGATGATGAGAATTTTTTTTTCATGGCTTTGTTAGCCATTTATCTGTCTTCTATAGAGAAGATTCTCTTCATGTCTCTTGACCAGCGATAGGTGGGCTTGTTTGCTCTTTTTTTGTTGTTGTTGATTCAATTGAGTTCTCTATAGATACTAGCTATCAACCATTTATCAGATTCTTAATATGCAAACATTTTTTATCATTATGAAGGTTGTCTATTTGCTTTCATTGTTGTGTTCTTAGCTGTGCAAAACCTTCTCAGTTTAATTAAGTCCCATTTGTTTATTTTTGTTGTTGTTGTAATTGCTTCTGAAGTCTTCTTCATAAAATCTTTCCCCAGGCAAACATCCTCAAGAGTTTTTGCCACACTTCCTTCTAGGATTTTTATCATTTCATGCCTTAAATTTAAATCTTTTATACATCTTGAGTCAATTTTTGTAAGTGTGAAAGGTGCAGGTCCAATTTCAGTCTTTTACATGTGGTTATCCAGTTCTCCCAGCACTATTTATTGAATAGCAGTTATTTTCCCCAGCATATGCTTTTGTTTGGTCTTTAGTATCAAAGATCAAATTTCTTGGTTTTCTATTCTGTTCCATATGTCTATGTCTCTATTTTTGTGCGAATAGTATGCTGGTTGGGTCACTCTGGACCTATAGCCTAAATTCTGGTAGAGTGATGCCTCTGGCTTTGTTTTTATTATTAAGAATTGCCTTGGCTATACAGAGTTTTTTCTGGTTCCATATGAAATGAAGAACTATTTTTTCCAGTTCTTCAAAGTATGATGTTGGTATTTTAATGGGGGTTTCACTGAATCTATAGATTGCTTTGGGTAGTGTAGATATTTGAACAATGTTGATTCTTCCCAGCCAAAAGCATGGTATGGTCTTCTTTTTGTTAATGTCTTCTGCTATTTCCTTTCTGAGGGTTTCATAATTCTCTTTGTAGAGGTCTTTCATCTCCTTTGTTAGGTATATTCCTAGGTTTTTCATTTTCATTGATGCTAATGTGAAGGGAATTGTGTTTTTGATTAGCTTTTCAACTGGGCTGTTATTGGTGTATACAAAGGCTGCTGATTTGTGGATATTGACTTTATACCCTGAGATGTGGCTGTATTTTCTTGATCACTTCCAGGAGTCTTGTGGTTGAGTCTCTGAGATTTTCTAACTATAAGATTGTATCATTGGCAAAGAGTTAGAATTTGACCTCCTCTGCCCCCATTTGGATGCTCTTTATATCTCTCTCTTGCCTGATTGCATTAGTTTGAACTTCAAGCAATAGGTTGAATAGTAGTGGTGACAGAGGTCATCTTTGCCTGGTGCCAGTTCTAAGCGGAAAAGCTTTCAGTTTTACTCCAGTATGATGTTAGCTCTGGGTTTGTCATAGATGGCTTCAATCATTTTAAGAAATGTGCCACCTATGCCTATGTTTGTAAGTGTTCTTGTTAGAAAAGGATGCAGAATTTTATCAAAGCCTTTTCTGCATCTATTGAACAGATCATACCATCATTTTTTTTTTTGCTTGTATTAATATGGTGATTACATTTATGGCTTTGCTTACGTTAAACCAGTCTTGCATCCCTGGGATGAAACCTACTTGATCATGATGTATAGTTTTATTAATGTGTACTTGTAATCTGTTGGCTAAGATTTTATTGAGTCTTTTTGCATCAATATTCATTAGTGAAATTGGTCTGTAGTTTTCCTTTTTAGTTGGGTCCTTTCCTGGTTTTGGTATCAGGATGATATTTGCTTCATAGAATATGTTAAGGAAGGTTCCTTCCTTCCCAACGTCTTGGAATAGTTTCAGCAGTATACGTACAAGCTCTTCTTTGAAAATTTGACAGAATTTTGGTGTGAAGCCATCTGATCCAGAGCTTTTTTTATTGGAAGATTTTTTTTTTTATTAAATCATGGCTGTGTACATTAATGCAACTGTGGGGTACAATGTGCTGGTTTTATATACAATTTGAAATATTTTCATCAAACTGGTTAACATAGCCTTCGCTTTCTTACTTATTGTGTTGAGACATTTATATTCTGCATTTAGTTAAGTTTCACCTGTACCCTTCTAAGATGCACCGATTAACCTCCCTCCACCTACCATCAATATGCCCCTCCCCCCTACCCTCCCTTGCCCCTTTCCCCGTAATCTTGTGCTATAATTGGGTTATAGCCTTCATATGAAAGCTATAAATTAGTTTCATAGTAGGGCTGAGTACATTGGATACTTTTTCTTCCATTCTTGAGATACTTTGCTCAGAAGAATATATTCCAGCTCCATCCATGTAAACACGAAAGAGGTAAAGTCTCCATCTTTCTTTAAGGCTGCATAATATTCCATGGTATACACATATCATAATTTATTAATCCATTCGTGGGTTGACGGGCACTTGGGCTTCTTCCGTGACTTAGCAATTATGAATTGGGCTGCAATAAACATTCTGGTACAAATACCTTTGTTATAATGTGATTTTTGGTCTTCTGGGTATATACCTAGTAGAGGAATTATAGGGTCAAATGGCAGGTCTATTTTTAGATCTCTAAGTATTCTCCAAACATCTTTCTTTACAAAAGGAATGTATTAATTTGCATTCCCACCAGCAATGTAGAAGTGTTCCATTTTCTCCACATCCATGCAAACATATCTGGTTTTGGGATTTTGTGATGTGGGCTAATCTTGCTGGGGTTAGATGATATCTCAAAGTAGTTTTGATTTGCATTTCTCTGGTGAACATCATGTTATTTTATCACAAGCTTTGCTTCTGCGGTAATGAGGAGTATCCTTAACAGTTGCAACCTCTTCTAGTTCACATCTGTAACCCAAGCATGTGGGAGACCGAGGCAGGTGGATTGCTTGAGCTCAGGATTTCGAGACCAGCCCGATCAAGAGTGAGACCCTGTCTCTACTAAAAACAGAAAAACTATCCATGCATGGTGGTAGGCACCCTGCAGTCCCAGCTACTGGGGAGGCTGAGGCAAGAGGATCGCTTAAGCCCAGGAGTTGAGGTTGCTGTGAGCTGCCTTGGCACTCTCGCTTGGGCAACAGAGTAAGAATCTGTCTTCAACAAACAAACACAAAAAAAAGCAAACAAAAAGAGTTACGCACCTCCTGGTTTTGCTGAGTCTCAGATGCAGTAAAAGATCCACCTCTCTCCATCATTTTTGTTTAGTAAGGACTTTTTACCATTCTAATGCAAGTTAAGGTTTGTTTGGAATGTAAGACTTAAGTAGGTCACTTGCATTTGTGTTTTCATTTTTTTTTTAATTTATAAACTTGATTTTTTTTTTTTGAGAGCAGTTTTAAGCTCACAGCAAAATTGAGTAGAAAGTTAGAGAGATTGCTCACATGCCCCCATCCCCACATGTGGTCAGAGCCCCCCACTTTCTACATCTCCTACCACGTCAGAACAGCTGTGAAAGGGGTGAACTGGCGTAGAGATCCGGGTACCACTCAGACTCCCCAGCTGACATTAGGGTTCTTTCTTGGTGGACATTTTGTGGGTTGTGACACCAGCACCCTGATGTGTACTCACCACTGGAATGTCACACAGAACAGTTTCCCTCCCCAAAATCTGTGTTCTGTCTCTTTCAGTAAATTTTTAGAAAATGACTTCTCAGGTTAGGGGAGGTGGCTCACACCTGTAATCCCAGCACTTGGGAGGCCGAGGCAGGTGGATTGCCTGATCCTAGGAGTTCGAGACCCGGCTGAGCAAGAATGAGACCCTGTCTCTAAAAATAGCCGG
This sequence comes from Perodicticus potto, assembly GCA_963574655.1. Classification (NCBI taxonomy): domain Eukaryota; kingdom Metazoa; phylum Chordata; class Mammalia; order Primates; family Lorisidae; genus Perodicticus; species Perodicticus potto. The sequence continues at coordinate 2,863 of CAUYRH010135670.1, read as the reverse complement.
GCGTTGTGGCTGGCACCTGTAGTCCCAGCCACTTGGGAAGCTGAGGCAGGAGGATCACTTGAGCCCAAGAGTTTGAGGTTGCTGTGAGCTCTGATGCCACAGCACTCTATCCAGGGGGACAAAGTGAGACTGTCTCAAAAAAAAAAATACTTCTCACCAAAAAATTTTTAAAAATGCCTGTTAGAAAGATGCTAGCCTTATTTTGAAGCAGAGGGAGCCTGGATAACTCTGCTCACCCAATGGAATGGTTTGTCTGTAAAAGGGAATTGGGGCTGGCAGATTTCCTACAAATAAAGGACCCCAAGACGTGTGTTCTGTAAAGTTTGAAAGGCAGCTGCCAACTTGACCTATATTTTCTGGATTGATTTGAAGTTTAGAAAGTCTAGAAATTGGCGGTTTACTTTTTTTTTCAGCAGTTTCCTTAGATCTGTCTGTTCCACTCATCTTTCACCTTGCAGCTTGATGCAGACTGCTGACCATTACACTGCAACAGGTTTAGGGACCAGAGTACGGACAGGAGTCCGAGGGAGGGGCAGCCCGTCACAGGTGCATCTTGCCTGCTTTTGCAGTGAAGGGCCGGCTTCCCCGTCCTCAGGCCCTCAAGCCAGCCGGGGGCCTCTGCCCTGTTGCAAGCCCACCTCTCACGCCCCAGCTACTTGCTAGAACCCAGGGTCCCAGGAGCCTTTTTCACCTCCCACAGCCCTGGGCTTGAAAAGCTGGGCATTCACCACCTGTTAGAACTTGTTACTTCTGAGTTGTGACGGGGCCAGGCTGACAATTGTGGCTTGAGACTCAAACACCGGTCCCTGAGTTTGCCTCCTAAATCTCTCAGTTCATTAACGCACATGGTGTCTCGCTTGCATAAACCACGGGAGAGTTTTGCCGGAAAGAACTCTCACTGGCTTGGACCCTCTGTCTCCTCTCCCTACACGTGTTAAAATCGCAAATACCTGAACACGCACGGCACACCACATGCCCGGTCAGACAATGAAGTTCTGGAAGTCACTCTAGAAAAAGTGTTATGTGCCTCATTGCTGGATAGTCACCTTCCCAGTGCTCCCCTCAGGAAGCTGTGCACCCATGTATTCTTAGTAATTTCCCTCATTTATTTCGCTGTTAATTGGCTTTGGTTAATTTGGTATCATTCTTAGAAGCCAGACTCGACAATGAGACCTCCTAGTGATTACAGGCTATTAGGACTTGGGGAAGTGGGTCTGAGAAGACCCTTGTCCTTCTAAGAAGTTAGCTAGTGTTCGGAAATAAATGGGAAGGGAAAGAGAAGGGTGGTGCCTGTGGCTCAGTGGGTAGGGTGCTGGTCCCATATACAGAGGGTGGCAGGTTCAAACCCGGCCCCAGCCAAACTGCAATAAAAAATAGCCAGGCGTGGTGGCGGGCACCTGTAGTCCCAGCTACTTGGGAGGCTGAGGCAGGAGAATCGCCTAAGCCCAGGAGTTGGGGGTTGCTCTGTGAGCTGCAAAGCCATGGCACTCTACCGAGGGCGACAAAGTGAGACTCTGTCTCTAAAAAAAAAGAAGAAGAAGAAAGAAAAAGAAGAATACCCCAGTGGGGAAAAAGGGTGATTGGCTCTTCACAAAATAACAGCTTGCCAAGTAGACCAGGTTTAGAATTTAGAAAGGATAAACACAGTAACATGTGATTAAAACATCGTTCTTTAGATTTTTATTTTACTTTTTATTTTTTGAGACAGAGTCTCACTCTGTTGCCCTCGGTAGAGTGTCGTGGTGTCACAGCTCACAGCAACCTCAAACTCTTGGGTTCAACAGATCCTCTTACCTCAGCCTCCCGAGTAGCTGGGACTGCAGGTGCCCACCACAACGCCCAGCTGATTTTTCTATTTTTAGAAGAGATGGGGTCTTGCTCTTGCTCAGGCTGGTCTAGAACTCTTGAGCTCAAGTGATCTACTCACTTTTGCTTCCTAGAGTGCTGGGATTACAGGCTTGAGCCACCAGGCCTGGCATTCTTTAGGCGTTTAAACAACACTTTTTTTTTCATTTTGAAATAATTATAGATCTAGAAGAAGTTGCAAAGATAGCAGAGAGAGGTTCTGTGCACTTTTGACCCAGTTCCCCTCCACCCCCGTCGCTTGTCCCTTACGTAAGTACCATGTAATGTCAAAAACCATCAGATCAACATTGCTACGGTGTGTGTGGCTAATTCTGTGTCATTGGATCACACGTGTGGGTTCTGCAGCCACCACCTTCACTGCAGGACTGTTCTGCACCACAAAGATTTCCCCCTGACAGTCCTTTCATAGCTGTTTCCTGCCCCTACCATTCTGATTAGCCCGTGGTGACCATTAATCTGCACTCCATTCGTGTAATTTTATCATCTGTGGACGCTCTGTACATGGAACCACGCAGGATGCACACACGTGACTTTGACCTTGGCTTTTAACAGTTGAGATCCATCCAAGTGGTTTCATGTATTAATAGTTTGTTCCTTTTTATCTCTAAGTAGTAATACCCCGTGGTATGGACACACCACGGTTTGTTTGTTCACTTATTGTGGGATATTTAAGTTGTTTCCAGCTTTTGGCTGTTACAGTCAAAGCTTCTGTGAACAATAGGTTGTTTTATGAATACAGGTTTTCGTGTGTGTGTGTGTGTGTGTGTGTGTGTGTGTGAATGTAGGTTTTGACTTTTCTGATATAAATGCTCAGAAATACCATGGCTGGGCCACATAGTAAGTATGTTTTATTTATTTTTTTTTAATTTTTATTAAATCATAATTGTGTACATTGGTGCAATCATGGGGCACACTGTGCTGACTTTATATACAATCTGAAATATTTTCATTGAACTATTTAACATAGCCTACATGGTCTTTTAATCACTATATGAAG
>CAUYRH010135669.1:0-36145 GCA_963574655.1 Perodicticus potto | reverse complement strand
GGTGAGCAATGCTGTCAAATTTTCTCCAGCTCACAGGCCTGGAAATAGACTTTCTGGACTGTCTACCTAATGAATAGATATTTATCTGTGAGGACATAGGAAACGTCACCATTGCACAACTACTCTGAAAATCTAACACCAAAGGGCTAATGGTCTGCTCACACTTCGACTCATCAAATGGAACTCTGCTGTAACAAAGTAAGAAAACACATTTTATCCTCTACCCGACCCCCCAACTCAGAGAGGGCTAGTACGGGCAGAAACTGGCCACCTGCCATTCTCCTAATCAGGTACTAAAATTTGAAAAAGACATCTTTTCATATCTGAACTGGGACTGATATATTTTGGCAGAAGTGGAGGGGGAAAAAAAAAAGAGCAAGAATTTGAAGATCAAAAGGCAGTGGCTTCCGAATTAAATGGCACTCCCATGAGTGAAACACCAAAGGCAGAAAGTGATGGGGAGAACCCTGGTGAGCCTGCAGTTTGAGGCTTGAGTACAAAGCTTTTTGTTTTCTTTGGATTCGTTATTGTTATTGTGAACATTGTTTTCACGTTCTCCATTACTTCAGAGTATCACGAACAGCCACCAGGGAGGAAGATAAGATCCCTACTCAGGAAAGCAAGGCAAAACCAGATAAACCCCTGAGAGAACCTGGAGCTGGAGCTGGGAGCTGCGCACATCAAGCTGCCCTCAAGCTGTAAATGTGAGGATTCAAAGGAAAAGTGAAAAATCAAGAAAATCCACTACCCTGCCAGAGTATCAGAACAACAAACATCCCACTCTTGAGCGGTTTTAATTCTATGATTCTTTGAAAATATTACTATAAAGCATTAGAAAGATCCAGCAAGAAATGAGCTCCAATGGAAGATAAAATATTTATAAACAATTGCAATCGCCACTGCTTACAGCCACTTAGCTGAAGCAATCTATGACTATTTTACTGCTGAGGCCTTCGGTGCACTCTTCTCCCAAAATTATTAAGGCAGTGGGAAGCCACACATCTTCCTGTCTCTTCTTCCCAGCCAATTTGTATTAATTTAAAGATAAATTTCTCCATGTATGGTACTTTTGATATGTCTCACTAGGAAGCATTGCAATTACTAATTTAATTCAAGTTTAATTTGTTTTAAATGACTAGGATATAAATACTTAATGAATTTATATTCATGTCCTTGACCTTTATAGGCAACTTAATAAAACCCAGTTATAACCCTTTGGGAGGTAGGGAGAGAGTTATATATATCAGCCCTTTTTTTATTTCCCCTGATTCCATCTTATTCAGAATCTTTCCATTGAATCTTTCTGTGAATTTTTCCATGTGGCCCACCTTGCTAATTCTAGTAGTTGAAAGATAGAAAATAATCACCCACATTTCCAGGTTTAATCACTGCATCTGTGCCATCACTGCCCCCACCACCACCTTGCCTTGTCTCCCGCACGATCACTCACCACTTCTCCTCCAGCCCATCCTCCCCACCAAGTCCCACACAAACTCTCTTCTCCACCACTCTGCTTCCTACCTCCCTGCTGGATCAATACTCTCTATTTTCTTCTATATCTCAGGCCTGTTAGAGCTTGGAAACAATGCACGATCTCAGAATCAGGATCAGAAGGCTCTTCCCTCCCAAATTCCCTTCTCCATGCTGTTGTTCTATTGCTGCCAATAACTTTGTTACCATGGGCTTCCTCACCGTGAAACTTTAGAAGCCCATAGTAGAATAGATGCTCTTCATGAACTCTGCCCCATGTGGCACCCAGATTAATCTCTGCTATCAATACACCATGGAAACCTGACTTCCATCCCTTTCACCCCTCTCCTCAAAGGACTGTCTGACCAATTTCCTCCCAGACCCAAGCTCAACATCCAAGTACATTTCTCAATCTTTATCCTTGAGTGATTTATATTTCTTCCCACTCCTACCAGACCTTTGTTTACAAACTGCATGCTCTGTGCCAAAGTCCATCAGAGTTGTAATTATAAGTCATCTTTCTTTGTTTCTGACTTGTGTTTCTTATATTTCATTGGTTTCTTGGATCATTTTACTTTGAAAGATAAATCAAATTTCTAGAATCAGATATCCTAGCTTCAAGCATATAAAACACTGGAATATTTAGCTATTTATGCTCAATTCTTAGAGGAAATGGGATACCTGGATCAAATTTAATGAGAAACAAGGCAGTGTATTTGGGCTTCTCAATTTCCTTTGATGTGCTAGAAATTCGAACATTCCTACATGATTTCTATGAAGATGGTAATGCTTGAAGTCTTTGGAATTTCAGGTATGATTCATGTGGCCTGTATTCTTGTTGAAAAAAGAAATAGCATGAATTGCATTATGAATAAAGAAGCCCCATCACTCTCAAGGGCATGGCTTAAGACGGGCTGATTGCCAAGGAGGAAATATGCTGACCTAGGTCTTATTACAAAAAACTAGTTCAAGAGTATGAGAATAATAACTTGGATCTGCTTCCTGGTGGCTACCACTTCACTTAGCTACCAATCAGAAAATAATCAGTGTAAAAGGATGCGTGAGATTTAAATGCAATAAAGAGAAGCAGCTTAACAACATTCACTTTTTCCTAGGAGAGACCCCAAATCTTTGTGACCTAGGAATACATAAAATCTGAAGAGTCCAAACTCGTGACCAAAGCTGCACTCAAGGATCTGACAACATAAATTCCTTGTTATGCCACATTATTTCCCTGTTTCATTCATTTTTGTTTCTTAACTAGGAAAGTGCTTTTGGCATCCAAAGATACATATTCATAGACAGCAGCCAACTTCTTTGATTATGAGCAACAAAATGAACACTGCCACACTTAAAGAGAAAATGAGTTATTGTGAAGATACTGGATAGCCCACATAATAAACGGAATGTCTAGAGAACTGGGCCCTAAGAACGAGTTCTGAGTACCAAAGCCACACTAAGCTGATCAAGTGTCCACATGAGAATGAAGAAGCTCTAAACAATTTTCCATGTTTTCATATCACTACCAATGTCACAGAAGAGATATGAAATGATACAGGCTTAGATAATATGCCCTCTCCTTGGACAGGGGAATAAAGACTAAATTTATTTACAGTGCCAACAAGATGACACACAATCACAGGGAAGTTGTTACTCAACAGTTAATTGGGATTCCATTACAAAGAAGTAGGTGGTACATTTCGTAGTAAAGGCTGAGTTACTGAACACACAACAAGCGGCCACTATATTGTCCAATATATTTTTGTGACTCTCTTCCTCCTTACTCTCCCTGCTTAAATGTTCTTTTGATAGACATTCAACCCATTAGGAGGTGCCACCCTGCCTACAAAGATAACCTACAGCATTCTTGCAACTGAGTTGCAATCAGGACTTCAGAAGGTGTGCTAAAGTAGCCATATTACTTGTTCTGTCTTCCTGAACCATGGCCCTAAGTAAACTCACTAGGTTACTGCTGTGCCTAGTAATAAATTCAGAGCTTGTCAATTTTTATAAATGTTTTACCTGAAGTAAGTGTTTGATGAACCATTCTCTTCAGAAGGCTTTTCTTCCTCACTAGAGTCCTCCAGAAGAAAAAAAAAAAAGTAAAGTTCTTTAACCTCAGCTAAAACTATTTCCTGCTAACCAAACCTATATCTCTTTAAGCAGACTCTTGAAATTCAAGACAGCATTTTTTTTTTTATTTCAGGTTAATTTGAGGGTACAAAGAAATAGGTTGCAATGTTTGCATTTGTTAGGTAAAGTCCCTCTTATAATTGTGTCCTACCCCAAAAGGTGTGTCACACACCCTAGCATTGTGCTCATTAAGTGGGAGCACACCCATCCCCCACCTTCCTCATTCCCCCTCTCCCCACCTTGAATTGATTTGACTTTTTCTCTTATGTGGGCATGTGTTAGATTACAAGATAGCATTTTAAGTATGTCTTGAGAGCATAAAGGAGGAAAAAGAGACAGGGAGAGGCTAGGCAAGAAATAATGAACAATGGTATACATGGATTTACCCATTTGGACAGAGAGATTACGGCATCTAGAGAAAATCAGACCTGGATTTACATCTATGCTTTTCTATTAACTGGACAATGGGTATAAAATAGAAAAGACACAATCTAAAAGACAGGAGAGACAAACAGATCCCATAAATGATGAAAGATAATTAGGGAATATTATAAATTATATGCCTAAAAATTTGATAAATCAGGTGAAAGGGACAAATTCCTTGAAAGGCATAAGTAACTAAAACTCACTCTAGAATAATTAATCTGTACGCCCTATCCCTAGCAAATTCATTAAATTTGTAATTTAAAAAATCATTTCCACAAAAGGAATTCAAGGCTTAGCTTGTTTCACTAATCATACAAAAATTTAGGTAGAAAGCAATATAATCTATTTTTGAGTTTGGAAAATACACCTTAAAGAACACAAAAAAGCACAAGTTATAAAAGAATAAAAATTGAACTTCATCAAGATGCAAAACTCTTGCTCTTTAAAAGACATTGCCATAAAAACAAAAAGCTAAGCCACAGACCAAGAAAAAAACAATATTTGCAGAACATACAACCATTGCTATGGTTCCAATGTGTCCTCTCCAAATTCATGTGGAAACTTGACCCCCTTTCTGCCCTTCTGTTCTCCTGTCATGTGAGGACACAGCATTCATTTCCTTCTGCCCTTTACTCTTCACCATTTGAGGATAACGAGATAGAACCATCTAGGAAGAACAGGCTTTTGCCAGACACCAAACCAATGGTGCCTTGATCCATAGGCTTCTCAGCCTTCTTAACTATGAGGAAATAAATTTCTGTTCTTATTAATTACTTTGTCTCAAATATTTTGTTTTAGTGGTATAAACAGACTAAACTTCCAATAACAGATTTGGATCCAAAATATATAATGAACTCTCACCATCCAATAAGAAGAAGACAAACAAACAAAAAAATTGAGCAAAACCTTGAACAGACATTGCACCAGAAAAAGACCTAGAAAAAACAAATAAGCTCCCGAAAAGATGCTCAACGTCTTTAGCCCCCAGGGAAATGAGATTTCAAACCACAATGTGATACCACAACTATAACAGAATGGCTAAAATGTAAAAAACGGAATATACCAATTTTGAGTGAGCACAGAAAACACCAAGAAGTGTAATATACCATTGGTGGGGACGTAAAATAGTTACGTAACAGTTTGGCAGGGTTTCTTTAACTACGCATACTTCTGCCATGCAATTCAGCTCTATTGCCCCAAGATATTTATCCAGTGAAAATAAAAGCTTATGTCCAATGATTTGTACACAAATGTTCATAGCAGTTTGATTTTTAATAGCCAAAACCAGGAAAAATCCAAACATCTGTTAACTGTTGCATGAATAAATATATTGTGGTATTGTACTCAGCAGTAAAAGAGAATGAATTATTAAAAGATAAATCAGCCAGGAGCAGTGGCTCACTCCTGAAATTCTATCACTTTTGGAGGCTGAGGCAGGAGGATCACTTGAACTCAGGTATTCAAGACCAGCCGGAGCAACAGGCAAGACTTGTCTCTTCAAAAAGAAAAAAAGAAAAACAAAATTAGCTGGCTATTGTGGCACATAGCTGTAGTCCTGGTTATTCAGGAGGTTGAGGCAGGTAGATTGCTTGAGCCCAGGAGTTTGAGGTTCCAGTGGGCTATGATGATGCCATGGCACCCTAACCGGGGAAATAGAGGGAAAACCTGTCTTAAAAAAACAAAAAGCCACATAAATCATCATGGATAAATCTCAAAATAATAGTCCTGAGTGAGAAAATTCAGGCCAAAATAAAAGTATATACTATGTGATTCCCTTATGTACAATTCTAATTATTAGAGATTAAAAAGCTGATTAAGTTATGCTTTCCAGTCTAGTACATTTTGGTAAATGTTACATGAATCCTTTAAAACAATATATATCTTCAAATTGTTAGGCATATAATTAATTTATTTCTATTATAGTCGATATTTAAATCTTGTTTTTCTTTATCCTTTTGACTTTTTGTTCTCTTAATCCATCAATTGCAAAAAGACATTTGTTCAATTACATTCTATGCTTATCAATTTGCCAGTTCATCCCTGCAGTTGGGTTGATTTTGTTTCACATGTTTTGAGGTTGCCATATTAATGCAAACAAGTTTATAATTGCTACATCCATCTTGCTAGGGAATTTTCTTCTTTTTATTATCATCCTCAATTTTGTTTTCTGACCTAATATTTATTTTGTTTAATATTAATAAATATTAATTTATTAATTAGTAATTTGTTAGTAATTTCCAGCTAAATATTTCCTTTTACTTTCAATCTCTTTGTATCCTAAAGTTTAAGTGGGTCCTTTGTAAACAACTTACATCTATATTCTCTTTTATTTCAATCTCTGCCCTAGCTAATGAATTCATTTCATACATTTTGTAAATATTTGTACATTTTGACTTATTTCCAATCACCTTATTTTGTATTTCTTATTTATAAGACTCTGAATTTTTTTTTGTTTTGTTTTGTTTTGAGACAGAGCCTCAAGCTGTCACCCTGGATAGATTCCCATGGCATCACAGCTCACAGCAAACTCCAATTCCTGGGCTCAGTCGAGTCGCTTGCCTCCGCCTCCCAAGTAGCTGGGACTACAGGTGCCCGCCACAACACCCGGCCATTTTTTGGTTGCAGCCATCATTGTTGTTTGGCAGGCCCGGGCTGGATTCGAACCCACCAGCTCGGGTGTACGTGGCTGGTGTCTTAGCCTGTTGAGCCACAGGTGCCAAGCCAAGACTCTGATTTTAAACTATTTTTCTATTCTTTTTCTAATTTCTATTTTACTGATCAAGTTTCCTTTATTGTTCTATCTCTTCTACTAGTTAAAAACATATCCATTCTATTTTTATTCATTTAGATTTTAACCTTAAAATTGTACTTATTTGCTTACTGAAAGTCAAAAGTTAATCAACATTTCTATACATTTTTCTGAACAAAACAAGAACTGTGAAATATATGAAATTTAATCATACACTTAACAACTAATACGTTATTGTTTCTTAGGATGACATTTCTACTTTGTTGGTATGTGGGTTACTCTGAAAGCTTTAACACAGACTGTGTTATGGTCCATTGTTTCACTTCCCAGAAACACAATCCACAGCATCTTTCCTGACTCACCCGTGCAAGTTTCAACTTGCTCGACTTATCGGTGTTGCTGGGATGTGGGGGTGCTTCATTTGTTTCCACTGGTGCGTGTTTTACATTTCTTGATTTTTGTGTATCTCAAAACTTTCATAATGATGCACATATCACCTCCTCCCACCTATTTAGAAATGATGTCACTACAGCTACATCTTCAATCACTTTGATCAATATTTACCCTTGAGTCTCACTTTCTGTGAGTTCAATTTTTTTTTAACACCTGCTTAACAATTTATTATCATTTGACTGATTTACAAAATTGCATAAAGAATGCTTTGCCTCCCCCTTACACAACAAATAGCAATGATGTTTTCTTATTGTAGAAAGGAGTGCACCACTTAAATGACTTGCCTCATTTTGCAGCTTAGTTATCTGCCATTTTGCGGTCTTGGAACCTGTAGAGACAGTTCTCCTTTTCTGTAGACAATGGAAGTGGGCACTACTAAAATAAAGAAATATGTTTCATAGCTATCAAATACTTCCTTCTGCATATAGTAGTCTCTTCTGGAAGATCCATTTATAGAAGAAAAGCTTAGTAGTTCATTCAAAGGTTGGCAGTGCCCTATTATCTCAGCTTAAGCTAAAAATAGACTGCAACAAAAGCTCTTCTTTAAATATTATCTAGATGATGATGACTTTAACTAGCACAGTTACCTAGATCAACATGTTCTTTTTTTTTTTTTTCTTTTTTTTTAAGAGGCGGAGTCTTAGCTATGCTGCCCAGGCTGGAGTTCAGTGGTTATTCACTGGTATAATCATGGCACACTGCAGCTTCAAACTCCTGGCCTCAAGTGATCCTCCCACCTTAGTCTCCTGAGTGGCTAGAAACTGTCTGGCCTTACCTAGACTGATATTATAAAGGAGGTTTATTGGTGTGGATACAAGCATTATAATAATTACTATTTCAGAATGCCAAAAAGGTCTCTGATCTGGGGATTATACAGAGTTCGGAATTATAAAAAGCTAAGACAATCTTGGATTGTTAGACAAAGTGCCAACTTACTGGATGTTTCAAGAAAGTGTCCTTCTCCTCCTTTTTTTTTCCTTTAAGTAAGCAAATTGTCTGCCTATGTCTCAGTCATGTAATATATTTCATAAATGATAGTCCAGCCCAGGAAGATGGAAGATGGAAGTAAGGATATAAAGAGTTCAATTTTCTTTTCCCTAAAGTACAACTTCACAACTCAGTGAGATTTGGCAAATGATAAAAATGTCTTAGCTTTTGTTTTCTGAAGGTAAAAGTACCAACTTATCACAGGCTTGTGGTGCTTCTCACAGCCACTCTACGAGTAGCCCATTATCCCTAAGTTACAGATGAGGACGTATCACTAGGAAATGTTATCTTTCTTCTTGATCAGTAAATAATTGAATAAAGCAAAACTCTAAGTAGAATAATTTGACTCCAAGCCTTAAACCCTAATTTCCCAGTGCACTAGGAAGGGAAGTCAGGCTGGGACAGGTACAGATGAGAGGGGTGGACACAGGAGTCTAACAGTAGTAGTGCTTCAGGCATGAGAATGCTTTGATTTACTATTGTATTTAAAAGCGGGAGGGAGAGAAAGAAAGTGGCTGTGGATTTTAAATTTGCACTTTCTCTGAGTCAGCTGGCTCTTAAACTAATCTACAGAGCACATTAGAACACATATCTCTAGCTTCCAAACACCTCCTCAGAGCAAATGATGATATCAAAGGCCTTTTCGGTAATTAAATAACCATCAAACAAAAGCTGTCACCTTGTCTGCTCTTTCCTTATTTGGTCACCAAGAACTTATAGCTTGCTTTGCTTAGACATATCTTTCTGGTTTTCCCAAGACATTTGCCAATGTCTTCCATTATCTGCATCTTGGGTGCCCTGATGAATCCCATTAACCTATCCTATAATTTGAGAAGAGATAAGACCAAAGGTATGAAATGTGAAAGGGAATCAGAAGTGCTCTAAGCTCCTCATGAACTCTGCTTGCTCTAACATTCGTCCTCCTCAACATTCAACATGGCCATTTATAGTACCATGTACCAAGCATTTGCTCATGATATTCTACCTCTCCAGAGTCTTTGCTGCTTCCTCCTTACTTGAGTAAGTGCCACCCATACTCTTAGACTGACCCATTTTTCACCTCCAAGATAGTTCTCCTTCTCTGATTCATGCTGCTCTCTCTCAATCTACACAAACTCAATACTATCTACTATTCCTGCTATTATTATCTTTTCCTCCCCAATAGATTATAAGCTCCTCAAAAGCAACAAATATTCCTTTTTAAAGCCTTATAATAATTGCCTAACACTAATAGCCTTGTGGAGGCTCAAATAAATGTATGCTAATTAAGTAACTGTATGTCCCCTTGTGCAAACTATAGGTGCTAATACTGATATTGCTTTTTATAACTCCCTATGAGAATATTCATCATGTAAATAGAGAAAATTGGATTTTACAATCAGATAGCACTAGGTTCAAGTCTCAGACCATTGCTCAGTAGCTATATAATCTTGGGTCATTATCTCCCATCTTTGAATCTCAATGTCTTCATCTATAAAAGGAACCATAAATGATCATTGAGGATTAAATGAAAACCAGCACAAGAAAGTACCTAGCATTGAGCAGGTATACAGTAAAGACTCAAAATGTGTTACTGTTTCTCATGTTTTCAAGGAGAAGGATTTCATCACAGATAGCCTCTTATTACCGCAGGTCTCTAAGGAATTACATCATAGAAGTCACTCTACACAAATATATGCTCTTCATTTCAGCCCCAGATGATATATATAACAGTATTACCTAAAATAGAAACCAAAGACAAATGACAGGGTTTGTTTAAAAAAAAAATGGATTCAGTGATTCTGGCAAAAACTAAAATCTGAGAATCATGGCTATATAATGAACTTGTATCAAGCTGATGTCATTGTTGCCAGAATTTCTTTCTGCAGTATGTTCTTGGCCTTGGCCATTCAAAGAATGAACCCACAGACCACAGAGACCAGAGATAGACAGTATTTATTAGATAGACAGTGATAGAAGGAAGGAAAGGCACCAGAGCCTCTGGGATGGAGAGACTAAAGTGGGAAATTTCTCATGAATCTTTCATCTAGGGACTTTATCCTGTTCTCGGAATTACACTTGAGCAGGACTTGACAGACTTCGATGTTGATTAGCAACTTAATAAGGGTATTAACAAATGAATGTATTTCTGGTAAGGGGTCCACTCCAAAAAGGGGCTAGCTTACATGAAATGTCTAGTTCTTCCAGCTCTAGGACATGAAATGCTGGAAAAATTGCTTTTCTCCTATCTTTACTGTATTCAGGGAGTGCTTAGCCTGGGAAACAAGGGTCCATGTCCAGCCCTGAATGGGGGAGCCCTGTATCATCATTCTAGTCAAGATTCTGGTGCCTCAAATGGGCAAAACCACTTCTCATAGGATTCTACCTAACAGTGATTATTTTTTCCTGGTTACACTGTATATTATTTAAAGACTTGCTTTATTTGTCTTACATCTACACACATTTATGTTTTTTCAAAACATTAACCATTTCAAAAAGAAATAGCAAAAGTTGGAAGTAATCTCAATGTATATGAATAAAGGATAAATGATTTTCTGATCAAGTCACATGAAAACATTTAATTCAATAGTTAATATGAATTACTAGATCTGTATATATTAACATGGATCATTCTTAAAACCAAAGTTGAATGAAACAAGGAGTTTCAGAACATTTATAGTCATCCCTAGGTATTTGAAGGGCATTTTTTCCAAGATTTGCACACAACAGAATTTGTGTATATTCAAGTCCCACAGTTGATCCTGTGTAATCCACATACACAAAAGTTGGCCCTCCATACAGATTAGTTTCACATCCTAAGAATGCTGGATTTTCAATCTACAATTCTTAGAAAGGTTCATGCAAAATTTACTATAGGATTATCTTTGGTTAAGAAAACTAGGATTCGTTGAAGTATAGAAAACTTCAACTTAAATGAAGGATAAAAAGTAAAAAGAAATTTGTCAATTTCACATTTATTAAGCTTCTATAGTGGGTACATAAATGTTAGTAATGGTACTCTCCATCCTCTTTATTTAATTGTTTCCCAAATTAAAAAAAAAATGCTTAAAGTTTCATGTCTCAAACCATTAAGAGGCTAATAAAATAGCCATACAGTAACTAGTGATAGAGATAATAAAGTGATGTAAAACAGCAAAAGAAGAAAAAAAGAGTCAGCAGTGATTTTTGTAATTGCACCAATTGAATTTTGTGGTTATTTAGGGGAAAGAGGTTCTATTCCCACATGTAAAAGTGTAAGCAAAACGGCAGCTCGAGGTTTCAGGGGCACCTTGCATTTGATGGATATGACTTTTAAAGGACCTTTGGGAATAACCTTTCTAAGACTCATTCCCAAATCCTAAAACTTCTGATCAAATTGCACACAAGCAGAACCACCTGCACATCATAATTTCTCTGTCCTAACACCTTTAGGATTAAGTACACCTTGTTAATGTCCAACACTTCATAAAGCAGGAGGTAGTGTATTTGAAGAGATCTAACAGTGAGCTCCTTATGATGTGCCACTTACTGTACTGACCACGCTAAATACATCACTGTACTTAATTTTCACAGTAATGTTATGAGATCATGCTACCCTGCCCATTTTACAGAAGAAGAAACAGATCCTTATGAGATTAAGACCCATAGCAAAAATAGTGTGGAAACAAAGTCTAACATATCTCTGAGTCCCCTTACCTGCAGTTCAGCACCACATGCACAGCACAAAAAGTAGCTGCTCTTCACTTTCCTGAAGCATGTATGAGGTTAGGCAAGAGTAAAATAAATTATTTGGGGGCGGGGGGCCAGGAGGGCAGTTATTCATGTCTTAAGTGGTGGGAGTGAGTTACATCAAAAGGAGAAAGCAGATTGTATTTGGGCAGCTAATAGCATAATTTCTGCAATTCTTAATTTCTATTAACGTTGAACATGTCCAAAGCAATTGACTGGAATCTGAGCAGAGAGTGGATCCTGGATTGATTTTGCCCTCTTAGCCCCGGGTTCCTCCCAGCCAGCCCTCAGGCAAGAGCTCACTGGTGCTCCTAACAGCCCCTGCAATGCACCTGCCATTTTAGCTCAATTTTTGTGACCAGTCACGTAAGTAGTGAAAGGCAGAAAAATGACTTGAACTCTAATCTTTCAACACTCCAAAGTCCAGAGTCCTGCATACTTCACTGACTTTCCTATTGAAATACTTGCAAACGCAAAACAATCTTAATTAACATTTGCTCATAGCGAGAAACTTTAAAAAATAAACTTCAGAGAGTAATCATAAACCTACTCTCTTTTATCTCCTGTAGACTGTCTATATGGGATACTTTAAATTCATGGGACTTCCCAAACATTAGATAGTAAAGAAATAGCCCAACTTGCTTTTCCCAATCTCTGCACTTGCCCATGCGGAACGATCTCAGTTCACAGGAGGCAACAAACCCTTTGGTTTGAATTTAACTGATGTATATTTCCTAATAAAATCTTAGAGAAATAAGGATGGGGGCAGAGGGGAATTGTGACTTGCCACTGGAGGTAGTCAGCTATGAAGACTGCATTCCCACTAGCTCTGTGAGACTTGTTGTGAGGCAGGAAAGCATTCACTGGAACCAACGTCCTTCAGTGATTCCAGCCAGGCTTCCTGAGTTTGGGGTTCCAAATGCTACGAGAAAGCTTTGTGACAAAGTTTGTTAATTAATTTCTCAAGCCCAAAGGGGATTTCA
Source organism: Perodicticus potto (assembly GCA_963574655.1). Classification (NCBI taxonomy): domain Eukaryota; kingdom Metazoa; phylum Chordata; class Mammalia; order Primates; family Lorisidae; genus Perodicticus; species Perodicticus potto. The sequence goes on along the minus strand of CAUYRH010135669.1, from coordinate 23,236 downwards.
GAGAAGATTAAGCCATATGCTTCTGATTCAGCTACACTTACCTCAGCAATATGCTGTTTAGAAAGTAAGATTTGGTGGGGGAATAAAAAGGCAGCCAAAACTTTGAAGTGCCTTTTTAATACTATTAAAAATTTATTTGCTTCATAATAGTAAAGTAGAGATTATTTTCCTAAATGTAATGTCTCATCTCCCTTAGCACCTTTAAAGCCGAGTTAAAGTCAGAAACATCTGGGTTTCGGCTGACTCTGTGCTCAGCACACCTTTGGAAGGATCAGGAAACTCAGACAGGTTTTTAAATAGAGGACTCCAAATAACTCCACCAGCCTTTGAAAAGGAAATTTTCCAAGTAAAGGCTTAAGGGCAGTGCTGATAAAATTGCATTTGCTCCCATTTACCCCAAGGCTTTTTTCCACCCAGTTCCTGATGGGGGTAAGTCTGTTTCATCTAATGTGTTGAGCTGCTAAGAAATAAAGTGTTGGGCAACAGTCAGCTTGGAGAAGATGCTTTTTAATGCGTGGCTCTCATAAGAAATAATGGAGACTCAAGAGCCTGGAGCTAGCACAGTCCCCACTGTTTTCCTTTACCCCCAAGCCCCATGGCCCTATTTCAAATAATTCTCAAGTTCCCAAGGCTACAGAGGAACTGTTGGCAAAGAGTGCTATATCTGCAAAAATTTATGTTAAGAGAAGAAACTCTGAATTTCTTCATGTGATAAAGCCTACCTTTTCTTTTTATAGGTTTCCAAGCTATAAAGTTTTATGCAGAGGGCACCGGAATGGGCAACAGTTAGAAAGGTTACTGCTGCTTCCTAGAAATATACTAGGAAGAGGGCAAAAGTGACATGCTACGTGCCTTCTCTCTAGATGTATTTATATCCTGTCTTTGTAGACAAGAGGATCTGAGATAGCCTCAGAAATACCACATACATACACTAGAGTGAGAATAAACTATATAAATGGAATTCTGGGACAATTGCAGTGCTGGTGGTCACATGTGACATAAGAGTCTCCCTGAATCCCCCCATTAAAACAGATGGAGCAACTAAAATAGCAAAAGAAAAGTCATACAGATAGTGTCCATAACAAAACTACATAAAAAAGTTATTCCCATGAACCCCAAGATGTATATAGGAAGAGAAAAAGTGCTCAGAGCCAAAAGGTCCTGGTAACATCAGCATTCATTTGGAATGACACGGGGAGCCAGTTGACATCATATGCACCTCAGAACAGAAGAACCCCAAGCTTGTGAGTATTTTCTCCCTGCAGAGCATACAGAGCAGGCAATTAAAGACAGCAGCAAACTCTGGGAGGGAGTCTAAACACTTCCTGTAGTCACAGAGAATCTGTAAAGAGATCAGAAAGTACTAGGAAAAATATATATACACTATGAACTCTCAAAGCTAATAAACTAAAGCTCTCGTCCAGGACAAAGCCCCACATGTGGGAAACTACTCAGCCCATAAGAAAAAAATAAGACTCATAAAGATGGGGAGCACCACGGAAGAGACAGATCTCAGAATGGACAATGCTTTCCTTCCTAGAAATCAAAGAAGGATCTCGAGAGACATGAAGCAAGAACAGCTACTCCAATCCAATCCTTCCTCCTAAACATCCAGGAAGGCTAATTTCATGTGAAGTGAACAAAGGATGGAAGTAAAGTACCACACAAAGCAAAATGGAGAAGAGAAAACTAATACTCCTAAAAATAACAAAAATAACCCCAGAAAGACATGCTCCACAACTCAACTCTTCATGATTCTAAGACCAACTCTTTCAAAACAAGCTAAAAGGTACGAACATTCTCTCCTTCATGGAACCCGAGCTGGGCTTCTCTGAGTCTTCTTCTTGACTAGGTCTCAACCTTGTCCTGTAAAGACCTGAATAAACAATAATGTAGTTTCTAACATCTCAAGGCCACATCTGGGGGATGACCCCAACCCCTCTCACAGTGCCTACCTAAAAAAACTCAAAGCTAATGAAAGAACTAGACCATTTTTCCCAGCCAACAACTGAAGTTAGGACACCTTTCTCCCAAGATCTGTAGGGGAGTAGAAACCTAACTTTGATACCACCAGTTAACTTGGGTTCTACATGGGTTATCCCCTTCCCATGTTTTGTAATTTTTCATTTCTCTGACTTTAGTGAGCCCCCTCTTACCACCCTCTCTATTTTCCCATTCTCCTTTTAGAATACCAAGACTCCTCTGTACAAACTGAAGTTGAGTTTAGTTCTTGCTGGATTCTTTTTTCCTGTTGCAATAATATATTACTGACTAAAGTCTGTCTTTAACACTTTAACTAGTGTCCAGCTTTATCTGTGACAGCATTAAGAATGTAAAAGATCAAAGTAAGACACAAGTAAGAACTAGAAACACTCAGAAATAAAGAGACAGAATTCATGAAAAAAAAGTTGCTAAAAATCATTTCAGAAATAAAGATTGTACTGACTAAACTAGAAGAAACATAAAAGGAAATAAATGCAAAAAAAAAAGAATGGCATTTTAAAAGGGACAAAGGTAAGAGATATATAAAAAAGAAGAAAGAAAAGAATCAACACATCTGTGTTGGTTTTCTATTCTGTACATTATACCTACAGGCTTTAAACAATAATAGATTATCTCTTATGGCTTATAAGGGTCAGAAAGGACATAAATGTGTCAGTTTCTCCTTGTTCCATATTGCTTGGGATCTCAGCTGGAAGACTTATAACCTGTGGCTTTGACATCATCTAAACACTTATTCATCATATGTCTGGTGGCAGCTGCTGGTTATTGTCTGAGAGCCAAGCTGGATCTTTTAGCTGAAAAAACTGTACCTGGCCCTTCCAGGTAGCCTCACAACATGGCATCAGGGTTTCAAGGGCAAACAGCCCAAATCAGAAAGGGCCTGGAGAAAGTCTCACTATTTTTATGAGCTAATTGTAACATTATTTCTATTATCACCTATTGGCTAAGGTAGTTGCAAGGGACAGCCTAGGTTCACGGAGAGGGAACACAGACTCCATCTCGTGTTGGGGTGTCTCAATCATATTATGAGAAGAACATAAATGTTACAATAAATATGTCAATGTGATTATCTTTTGAAAAATATAGCTATAAAAAAAATTCTACAACACATAGGCCAGCCCTCCCAAAACAAAGTATTATCAGGCTCAAGATGTCTAAAGAACTAAGATTTTGCGATCCTAATAACCTAACACTTGTTTAATCCATTGCACATCAAGCAAGACTAACACACCATGGTATTCAATATAAGGGGAGAACAATTCTCATCACGTTACCTTGAAACATTTAGTTCATTGTTGTAGTTTCAAACATTATTATTTAACCAATGTACTTTGCTTATATATAAAACCCTTAATTGGCACTTAATTATTACTCAATCCTTTTTCTTTAATTAACTCATGAACTGTCTTACAAAGTGAAAACCACGCTAAGCAAATGAGCTGATTAGTGTCTAATTACCAGTTACCAAAGATCACTACAAATGACTTACAAATGACTAGCTTCTTCACTACCATTGTGAATTTCAACAGTTAACCTTCAATAATTGACTGTAATTTATACAGCGTAGTGTAGACATAAACTGCTTAACTGGTAGAACTCAGACAAGAAACTTTTATCACTTCTTGGGGAAAAAAGTATATTAACGAAAGGATTCTGTGGCTTCATGACCATGTGATTGCATCATGCAGCAGAGCCTGGAAGGAGCAAGGGCATCCTACAGTCAGACAGGAAGAGGTGGGGGAAGCACTGAGCTAGGCAGGTGTGAGAGTCCTCTTTATCCAGTGTGCAACGGGGGCAAGGAAGCTCTCATTTAAACAGTAAATCAATACTCAGTGTCCAATGACCCCATAATGTGGTTTTTATTATTGTGCCTATTTTTCAGGTGGAGAAACTGGATACAGAGGGGTTCATCCTCTTGTTCATTCTCTTACATGGGAAGCAAACAGGGATTCAAACTAAGAGTCTAGAACCAGAGTTGTTTTTTATCACTAGGTAATGACATCTTCTTTCTACTATACACATAGCAAACTCTACACAAAGCCTGCCATTGCATGACAAAGTCAATAGGTTTGTTTCACTTGTGAATTCACTTGCATTTGTAAATTCAGAGAATAGTTAATCACATAGGCACTCGCCCTGGCCTCAGACGCAGTGCCCATTGGACAGTCTTTAGATCAAATAGATACTTCGGAGTCAAGCATATGTGGATTTAGATTTTCGCTCTTACTTTTGGTGTGACTTTGGGTAAGATGCTTACTCGCTCTAAGTTTCAGTTTCCTCATCTGTAAAAAGGGGATAATAATGCTTATCCCAAAAGATTGCCATAGTAGTTAAATGCAATCACATAAATGTTTAAACTATAACCTGGTCCAAAGAAGGTATTCCTCTTCCTTTAGTGCTATAGCAAATAGCAACCTGGAAACTTCTGCTACAATTTTTTTTTATTATTCTGCTAAAATGAAGTGCTCTATACCCTACAAATCTAAGAGTACACAAGAGAAGCTTTTTCTTGATCGTTTCATAGTGGTGTGGGATAACAGTATATGTAATTAAGGGAGTGGCAAAAACGAACAAACAAACATAAGGAGCACAATAAGGAAAACTGCCATTTCAGTGGAAGTTGATTTTTACCTACTTCCTATGGACATCGAGAAAGAGTTCATAAGCCAATGTGCTGTTTTGTTTCATCACCCACCTCTTACTAAATACCCACTATTTACTAGGGGCTAAGTTACTCACTAGAGAAATAGAAAAATTTAAAACAAAATGAAATAATTTACCATAGGAAACAATGAGTGATTCTTCCTTCCAGAAATATCTGCAAAGCGGTAGACAGAGAAAGGCAGGCAAGACTGGTGCGATCCCAGCCCCTCCTGGACCTCGGCACAGGCAAAGCAGTGTACGCTGTAACAGAGGATGCACAAGGCTGGAAAGAGCACAGAGGCACAACACCTCCCTCCAGATGGGGGGCATCATGGGAGCCTCTTAATGAAATGCTCTCTGACCCGAATTTTAATACCCCCTAAGACTCGGAGGCAGTTGAACACCTTGGCTGTGAGCATCTGCCCTGGAATCCCAGATTTAACTTACTCCCTGTGTAAGAGGGAAGTATCTCAGGCAACTATCTTCCTTCATTCACTGTTCTACGCTTTAGGTCTCTTCTTCATAAAGTGGGGCTACTAAGAGTACCTACACCATGCTTTTGCTGAGAATATTGGATGCATTAATAAATGTAAACTCTTTCAGAATTATGTCTGGCTCATAATTAAGTGTCCAATAAATTTTGGCGATCATTTTTCTTCCTTCAAGTTTCAGCTCAAATGAGAAGTTGAATGGTGCATACAAAAGATGTGAGAACATACAACCATCTGGAAAACATCACATAGATTAATTTGACAGGAGCATTCCTCTAGGGGCGCAGCTACAGCCCAGATTGTCAGGAATGGCCCTTGACTCCTACTTTAACAGATCTGAATCTTGTCATGATGTTAGTTACGGGAGACATAGAAGGATTTTCAACACAGAAACGATCAGATCTTATTTCCATTCTAGCAAGCTCACTCTGTTAACAGTAAGTAGGCGGTGGGTAGAGGGGGACAAAAAAAAATTGGTTACAAAAAAGCCAGATACTGTGCTGTTGAAGATTGTTTTTCAAGTGAAAATGCTAGAAATCTTGATCCAGGGCATTAGTGGTGAGGATAGACCACGGGGCATTTGATTTAAACACCTTATTATTAGTACCTATAGGACTGACCTTAATTCTCTTACCCATACATAAGGATTGAATAAAAGTGATGGTGCATTTTTTTCCGGGGGCTTGAATGATATGGCTTTTCTTTCTTTTTCTTCCTTTTCCTCAACAGATACTTGTTTTCTATGGTCTCAAGGGTGATATATTCTGAGTGCTTATCGACATAGAAAGAGGGAGGGAAAAAGAATCATCAAACTGGTCTCCGTGGGCAGGCAGCAGTCTGTTTAAGCACTGAAGCCCTGAATGGAACACCAGTAGGAGAAAGATATTCATTGATTTAAATCCTCCAGTGTGCAGGGGCACCCAGACCACCCCTCATTCATTACATAATAACATTTCCATGTACTCACTTCATGACAAGAGGTTAGAGCAAATTCACTCTTAATCTCATCCATTCCACTGAATTAATTCATGTACTTTTGAAATATGCATCTTAAATTACTAACAATTTGGATTAATGCCACTTCCATAAAATGTGCTAATAATGAGTGATGTGATCCCCCTATTTCAGAGAAAGAACTAATTCACTGAGGCTGACTGAGCTGCTTTAGAATTTCCTAAAAAGTGCAGATGAATGTGATTTCAGAATCATTGCATTGCTAATGCACAGAGCTAAATTTGTTGGCAAAATTCCTCTAGTATTCTTGGAGAATGACTCCAGGTGCAGTTATTAAGGTCAAATATTATGGTGTCACTGTCGAGAGTTTTTTTTTTTCCCTGTAAACACTAAGGGGAGGACTTCATGCCTCTTAATATGGAGCTCCCTAATGAACCATGTCCCACCTGCAGCTGTTAAAGCAAGATTTAGCTCTATAAAAATGTGTCATTATCAAAGTTTCAATTGTAGACTTAAGAAAATCAGAGCCTCATTGCTTATAAAATCATAAAATTATAGGCCCGTGAAGGAAGTTGTATAACTTTCTCTCTACTCCCTTGGTTCTAGATGAGATAATACCTACAATGGTACCATTCCCTTTGGCCTATGAAGGCCATCTGTTTGTAACACCCCTCCTCTGAGGGCCCACGTGGTTTTAGCTGATCTGGTGGGAAAGGCAGCTACCTCCTCTTTTTCTCACCATTCCACCTGGGCACCTGCCAATGGTGTACATTTGGTCAAGGAGCACAACTTTCTAAACAGAGTGCCATTCATCTTATTAAGGGCATTCAAGAATCTGTAATATCCTGCAACTTCCAAATAAGTTTATTTAAGGCCAATAGGAGAATGACAGAGGATAGTAAATCTTCCAAGAATGCCCTTCACTAAAAATGTGTCTCAGAGACCAACAACCCACACAGTTCAGAATCTGAGTATATAAGTAAGAAAGACTTTAAAATCAAGTCTCGTCTCTCTCCCCTTTTTTCATTTAACAAACCCAGTGATGTGAAACCATTCTCTCAGGTCATATGTGTATAGCAGGCTAAAGGCAGACAAGAATGAGAAGTCAGTTATTACACATTGTCTAATTAACCCAAGTTCCTTGTGTTGTTGAATATATTCATGCTTCTAGTTCTCTTTTGATATTACAACTATTTTCATTTTACTTTTCACTATTTGGAGGGAGAAGCTAACTGGAGAATTTAACTTCTGTCTTGGGGAATGAGGTACCTGAGACAGAAGTTTACAAGTTGCTGAATCACCGATGAATTATTTTTATTGCCTTGACTAATGTGGCCAACTTCCCCAAAGGTGGAAATGTCTTGTTTAAAAGGGAAACTCTCAGCAATATAACAGAAAGCCGCACTGAATTCCCTATGCCCTCTGGGTACGTACACTTGGCACATGGCATCCAAACTGGGGACAAGAATTGGACATGCTTAACTAGGCGAGTGTGAGCTTGGAAATTTTTACAGCTTTCAGGAAACTCAAAGAGCAACAAGGGAGAAGCGGCAATTATAGTTTCAAATTCCTGGGCCACTTTCTTTTTCCCAATCTTATAAAATAATCGAAAGTACCTACCAGTCCTTCCCCAGCTCTGCTTGATATTTAATTTAGCAGGGACTGTGCTAAGGGCCGCATGCTTAAAAGGATTTACGAGCCGACTGTTTGGAGGAAACTTTATAGTTTCAGGATCTCAACTCAAGCCCACTAAAGAGGTGTTATTTTCTTGTTGAAATCTCAATTTGTGCAACAGGGAAAATTCTCTTAAAAATTAGAGCTGCTTTACAGAAAGGGGTACTTCGTGTCCTTTGTATATTTCTGTCCAGGACGATCAGAAATGTGGTTGCAGGTGGAGGATGGGGCAAGGGTGGAATGGAGGTGAACAGTAGAAGTTCAGTGATTTAAAGTCACTGAAAAACTCACTTAGAGATTTCTGCTGATGTTGGCAAAAAGGGGGGAAATTTGTAAAGCTAACCATGTAGCTAACAAATGTCTTTTTGCCTTTCTATTTAAAGTATTTTAAAGTGATAAAATAGAAAAAAGAAACCCACAGACTGAAAAATATCTATCAGGGTTAATGGTTTTCTTTTCAATATAAAAATGGAAGCTGGGTTACAGCCAGTTCTGGTAAGTTTTCAAATAATAGGTATTTAATTGAAAAAGAGATAGTTTTGTGTATATGAAAGAATCAGGAGAGAAAAAGAAATCCCTTGCTTACAGCCCTATAACACTTGCCTGAACGAGGTTAAACCAAGGGCCAGATGGGAAATATTTTAGGCTTTCTGGGCCCACTCTGCCATTGTGACATGAGAGTAGCTATTGGCAAATCATAAGCAGATGGGCATGACTCTATTCCAATTAAACTTTATTTATAAGAGTAGTCAGTGGGCTGAATTTGATCTGTTGGCTGGCCATAATTTCTCACTTCTGATGTGGACCTTGATGCCAAAGTAAAATCCCAGGGGGGTCAAATCTCACACTGAACCTCCAAGGAAAGAGAAAGAGAAGATATATGTGTGAAAATGGAGGCACACAGGATACTATATTAGACAGGTGCTACATCAAGCTTTGGAATTTTCTTTAACTTTCCTTCACTAGACCCTTTTGACCTTTTCCCAGAAAAAATCAAGGCTTTGTGGATTAAGGATGGGGTCCTGATATAGCCTGCTTTAAAGCATGCTGATGAGGTGTCAGAAATAAAACCTGGCCATCATGGAAGACAGGGGTAAACTAGTAATGACTCCACCCTTCTGGCATTGAAATGAGAAAAGACTAACTTTCCTCAATCCTTTCCCAAGAAATGCCATGTACATATGAAATGGGGGAATCACTAACAATTCTTAGATATTTTAACTCATTTTTTTTTTTGAGATAGTCTCACTATGTCACCCTTGGTACCATGGCATCACAGCTCACAGCAACCTCAAACTCTTGGGCTTAAGTGAATCTCTTGCCACAGCCTCCCAAGTAGCTGGGACTACAGGTGCCTGCCACAACGCCAGCTATTTTTTGTTGCAGTGGTCATTGTTGTTTAGCTAACCTGGGCCCGGTTTGAATCTGCCAGCCTCAGTGTATGTGGCTGGTGCTGTAATCACTGTACTGTGCTACAGGCGCCAAGACAAACTCAATGTATTTTAGAGTTGCTGTTGGAGGAACTACACCTTTAACATTCACATACCAGTTATCATTTTGTTTTATGCAAGAGAATGGAGCCACTGCATGTCTGTGTGTGCTGTTGTTTGTCAATGGCTTCCTTAAATGTGATGCTTCATCAGTCTCCGGCTGTGTGTCAACCACACTGTCACACTGAGGAAAGGAACTTTGGCTGCTTCTCCTATTTTAGAATTCTTTTAAAATAAACGTTTTTTTTTCTTTTTTGGAGACAGAGCCTCACTTTGTCGCCCTTGGCAGAGTGCCATTGCATCACAGCTCACAGAACCTCAAATTCCTGTGCTCAAGTGATTCTCTTGCCTCAGCCTCCCAAGTCCCTGGGACGATAGGCTCCTGCCACAACACAGGGCTACTTTTTAGAGCTGGGGTCTTGCTCTTGCTCAGGCTGGTCTCCTGAGCTTAGGCAATCCATCTACCTCAGCCTCCTAGAGTATTAGGATTATAGACGTGAGCCATTGTGTCCGGCCTATTAAACAGAATTTTTATTTCATGTCCATATAATCAAAGGAAGAAAAGACCTTGGCAAGCCTCCTCCTTTATTTCCTGAAATATAACCCTGAGCATATATTGGGCTTCTTTTCAATACTGTAAAGGAACTTCTCTATTGTAGTCTGTTGTCTTCCCAAGAAACTTCCACTTTTTTGTTTTATTTTTGCTGGTCAGAACTTCTGCTAACTGATTTATTCTAAAGAACTTCAAGATTTTTTTTTATAGAAGTACCATTGCAATTCTGTTTTAAGTATAGATTTTCAACATTTAACATGAACAGAATATTTTCATGCAAAAGAAGTCAGCTAGTGGTTTTCCTCTATTTGTTAGAGGAGGTACAAGTTGGGTGGATTCCTAGGTTACTGAAAACCATCGCTCTTCTTTGCTCCATTTCTGATCTTGATCTTTTGATCTTTACCTACAATTTATTCCTGATCTTTCACAGATGCCAGATTTCCTTGTATTTGCCCTACAAGCAAATCTCTTCCTTGCCTGTCAGGTCTCTCTTTAAAAGAATCATTTCTCACACCTGTACTCTGTACTCATGCAAAAGGCAATGAAGAGTGTGTTTCTGTGCTAGGAAAGCACAAAAACTCGATACCCTTTTTTGGTACCAACTACGAAGCATCAGGAAAAGAGATGAGATTCAGAGCTAGAAGATCTGGATTCAAACCCAACTCTGGCTACAAGCATTTTAACCAAATCATAAGCTTTCTGAGAAGGAGATACTAATAGCATTTTTCTCCAAGTTGTGAGGATTAAAGAAGATAATGCATTTGTGAGGACTAACAGGAACCATGCACGTAGAAATAAATGCTTTGTAAAGTGCTAATCTGTTAATTGTTGGCCTGACTAGTTTTCCGTACTGGGAAGTCTTATGAACGTAACTCTACCTTCCTTGTACCAGATTGCCTTGGAATGGGTCAGGAATCAGAGACATATATCATGCTCAACATCCGATTAGTTTGTTTGCCTCTCACATCACCATCTGCAAATAGTGTCAATGTGTACTTTTGTAGCCTACATCATTGTTGGTCTGAAAGCTAAGAATGACAGCCTTCCACTAAGCTATTTAGCCAGCCAGTGAGGCCAAGGTGGGTGGATTGCTTAAGAGATCAAAGAATGACAGAACTCCACTGAGCTATTGAGCCAGTAGCCCACTCAGGAAGAAGGGGCCGGAGGGAGGATAAAGGAAAGGGTTAAAGGATAAAGGGAGTATTCAATGATGCTCCATTTGAGTCCAGTGATTTCTGTAAAGCAGGGAGCTTTTACCAAGTGATCCCTCAGTTAGAAATGATGTCATTCATTCCTACAGATCAAAGAGACCAAACAGAAAATTGGAACATTGCACAAGGGAACCCCAGGCTGAAGCTAATGGCATCCGGAAGTTCTCACAAGGTGTAGACAAAGATGAGGACTCTGTGTTTCGCTAGAGAAATCTGAACAACTTCCAGCTGAAAGACTGAATTTTCTGTATTCTATCATTCTCAAACAGTAAGAAATGATGAATCCAGCATACATCATGTGAGATAAAAGCTGCTTAAAACCAAGACAAAGCCATCTATGAAGAATAATGGTGAAAGAAAGGCAAATAAATAGGGCCACTGCAAAGACTCTGAAGTCTCCCTTGGTGAAGAAGATCAGAATCACATTGTAAAAACAAATTGAGTAAACACATAAAACTATATGATACAGAATTTAATTTATTTCATAGATAGTTATGTTTCTAAAATGTCTGCAGTTATTACTCATCTTAATTCTTTTCCTAACTCTCTGACTCTCTGAGAGGCAGGAAAACAATATATATAAGCATATATATATATACACACACATTTATATATGCATATACATATATACATATATGCATATATAACTTTCAAAAGTATTACAGGAAATTACCTGACATGAGTCAAGTAAGATATAGTCAAAAATGTGCTGTCCAGAATAGGTAAAGGAAGCAGCTTCCTCACTCCTAACAGAATCGTGTCATACCAGGAATTTTGTTCTATCTAGTTTTGCCACATTTTATGATTACTGTGAAATCTTCTTCTGACTCTTCTACCCACATATTGTGAGGAGAAACTGTTAGAGTTTGAAATTTCAAGTCATGGATGTTCATGGGGTATAGAGCGAGGTGACAGCAGAATCAGTCCTTAAATAAACTAAACTTAAAACCCTACCAAAAGTGAGAAGAGAGAAAGTCTCAAGATGAATCACTAAAGAAGAGAGTTTTCCAAGGCAGCTTTGCCTCTTTAACGAGCAAGTCCCACTTTTAATCTTGATGCCAACTATGTCCGTCCCCATAGACACCGCCCTTGTTTGAATAGACTGAAATGTTTTGAAAACAGCTTGATGGAATTTGCAAAGCACAAGCAAAGAAGGCACATGAATGTAAAAAATAATTACATTTAGGAATTGTAGACTTGGGATCACATCACAGTGAGCACATCAGGCACAGTACCATTTACAAAATAAATACGTAAATCAAAACTGGATTCAAATACTGGCTCGGCTATTATTAGCTATATAATATTGGAAAAGTTCATTTCCAAGAACATCATATCCTCTTCTTTAAAATGTGGACAATAGTATTCTTTTTGTTCATTTTATATTACATGATTCAGTCTTCTAGGACAGCGACATGATCCAGAGGTTTATATTTGATCCATGATGGGGTAATCAAATGATCCCTTCTGAGAATTCAGAAATGTGAATAGACAATGCTCCTATGGTACTCCAGACTATCTTTTTTCTTGCTTCTCCAGATGTACAATATTTTCAACTCTTTCTCTTTTTTTGTTTAAAGAGAGTCTCATTCTGTTGCTAGAGTGCTATGTCATCAGCCTAGCTCACGGCAATCTTAAACTCCCAGGCTTAAGCAATCTTCGTGCCACAGCCTTCTTAGTACCTGGACTACAGGCACCTGCCACAACACTTGGCTAATTTTTTCTCTGTTTAGTAGAGAGGGGGTCTTTTTCTTGCTTAGGCTGGTCACAAACTCCTGACCTTAAGCGATCCTCCTTCCTTGGCCTCCCAAGAGTGCTAGGATAATAGACGTGAGACACTGTGCTCAGGCTTTCTTTGGTCTTTTGACCTAAAGGTATTTCCAATAGTTGTTTGTAGGTCTGTTTGGTTGGGGGGAAATTTTATTTGATTTTTTGTATTTGGGGCTTTTTGTAGTGACCTTAGCTAGGCATAACTTGCTTTTCACTTTTTGTAATCAGAAGAATTTTGAAACAAAAAGAAATAAACACAATAGAACCTCTGTAAACTGACCACCCGGGGGAATGTAACAAACTGGTCACCGTACAGAGGTGGTCAACATTTGGAACTAGGCCTACTGAACTATTACAGTGCATGTCTAGTCTATGAAAATTAGGTCAACTTAAGGAGGTGATCAATGTAGGCAGGTGGTCAACTACGGAAGTGTATTAGGAAACAGAAGGCTATAAGAAAAAATTTCTCAAGTATGGCCTTGGTCTAGTTAAAGTAGGAGCATGGCCCACCCATGGTCCTGAACTGTGAAGTCTACTATGTAATGCCATTGCAGTCGGTTAAATGATTCTTTGTCCCTCCAGTCCATGTGGCTTGGGTGGCCCAGGATCCAGACTAGCCAACTGAATCATCAAATCTTAGAAACTTGTTGGAAGTGGTTAATTTAGGACAGGCTCACAACCCAAGTTGATTCATTACGACGCAACGCTGGGACTTTTGCTTGAGTTGTTAGGAAGAAAGACTCTCTCTTTCTGTTGCTGAATGAGGAAATGGAACTTAAAACTGGCACTGCAGCCTTGGCAGTGTAAGGAGAGACCTTGCCTAAGGGGGAATCAACACACAGGGAAGAGCAGCCAACCTATGGGAACAACAAAACTTTGCTAGAGAACCTGGATCAAGGCAGGCCTGAATGCTGTCTTGATACAAGCATCTGAAGGCCTCAAAATAAATACTACTTTGTACAAAGAATTTCCTTCTTTGATCTCTTGGATAGTTCTATAATGTTATTAAAGCTTTTAGCCACTGACACAATGCTGACTGATGCAACTTGACAGTATTATAGCTACTTGAATTTAGGTATAACTATTAGGTTTGAAATGACAGTGTAGATGGTTTTTAATTATAAACTGAAAAGATCTGGATTTATTTTTATTTTTTACTCTTTTGCAGTCAGTTCCATTGCCTAAATGCTCAGCAAAGCTTGATGTGCCTGATTCCATGAAAAAGACCGTTCATGTCTTCTGGACAGCCCTCGGTAGGAGGACACACACTAGCCTGTCCTGCTGTTGCACCTACGGAATCTTGTCTACTGATTACACAAGCCTCTTCTCATCTTAAGGGACAAAAAAACCTCAACTTTTTTGAGGATCATGGGCCATCAAGACATCTTTATCCTCTACTTGACAGTATTGGTGAGACTCTGTTATTAACCCTTAACTGTCCTCTTGGCTGGAATGCATTACTTTGTCTCCTCTCTGTCTAGGAAAGATAAGAGGTTGCTTTAAGGCTTGCCTAGGTTTTATCTATATTAAGCAATTCTATTTCTATGCCTCAAAGCCCACTTATCTACAAGATAAAGAATCTATTCTAACTACCATCTCTGAAACCAGAAAATTTGTTCCTAATCCTACTAATTCACGGTTTTATGTCCTGGATTGTTTAAGCCCAGGGACCAATAAATTCCCTTTGTCTCAGACCAATTTGAATTGCATTTTTAATAACTTGCTGTAAAATGAGTCCTAACTGACACAGTGACTGCCTCCCAACAGTAGGCTTATCTAGTTTGTAGTCTTAGACAAGCCTGAGAATGATCTGCTCTTTCATCCTCAGACTTTCTTTGCTGGTGCAGCTCATGTCTTCTGCTGCTTGGTGCATTCCAGTCCTCACGTGTACGGTGTCGCACAGTAAGTTGTCTGTTGAAAGTATTCACTAAGCATTTATGAAGTCAAACCCAATGAGTATTCATACTGACTGGTTTTAAATATATTTAAAAACATTTCTGTAAAAATGTGTCCCCTTAGTGGTGGGACTCCAACCCTGTTTATCTCTGCATGCTCTACACCTAGGAAAATGCTGGGCATATTAGTAGCATAAAATTAATGAAGTTAAGATGAATCAGAAAAAAAATTCACTACGTGAGGGGAGTCAGCGAGGGTGACTGCAAGGACAGAACCCCCATCTGCTATATAAAACTGCTGCATGAGAAAATTCTACTTTTGTAAGAAAGAACAAAAGGGAAAATCCTCTCAATGGATGCAGGAAATAAGAAAAAGGTATGCCAGAGGCTGGACAAAGAGATATGATGCCTTGGGGAGGCTAGAATTGCTTGCACTGGTGTAGGAGCGAAAAGAGAAAGGTTAAACTCTGGTAAGTTACAGCTGAGAATGTGGATGCCCTCAGTGATCCAGGCAGGGGGAAGGCCCAGTACTGCCACAGGGTGGAGAACGCAGGTGAACTGTGCTCTTGAAGCTGCCCCAGGACAGCCAATGGGGTCGTATATCCAAAGACCACGCCCCTCAGGAGGATGATCCTGTGCAGCCCCAGGACAGCCAATGGGGTCATATATCCAAAGACCACGCCCCTCAGGAGGATGATCCTGCCTCTCTCATGTTCTCCCTTCTTCCAGACTCATGTATCAGATTAAAGCAGGGGGCTAGAGGGCAGAGCAGTGAAAAAGACTTTTCAGCTAATGATTTGAAAGCCAGTGTTAGCAAAATGCCTAGTTCACCAATAGTGCTAAGAAACAGATCTTGCCTAACTGAACTAAAGTTCATTTTAATAGTTTCCTCTTCCTAAGCCAATAGCCTCGGTTTTCGATCAATCAAATGGACATAATGCTCCCTGTTTTTTCTTATAGTTGTTATGATACTCTATGCCAAAAGAACCCATGTATGTGAAAGCACTTTATAAATTGGGACACACTTCATGATAATAAGTTTTATTATTATCCTTCCTTAGGCCTGGACCTGGTGTTGTGGCTTTAAGGATTTGGCCCTGAGGAAGTCAAGTACCTGCAAAAAACAGCCCTCGAATGACGGTGTCTTAGTTCAATGTCACTCTCATCTCACACTCCATCATGGATCAGCAATTGATTATTCATCCCAGTTTCTTGCATCTTTTAGCTTCACCCATAGCATCTTTTCATTCTACCAGCAGATGGCAAAATACACAGGAGGGGTGGGTTGACACACACCGTTTTTGCTTATAGTTTCTTACACAGAACTCCATCACAGGTCTATGCCTAACTACAGAGGGAACTGGAAACAACAATCTTGTTGGTACCCAGGAAGAAGAGGATGGATAATTAAGGTCACTAGACCATAGATACTCAGCCAAGGCACTAATTGACTTACAAAATTCACCACCTTATATTCCATAAGGCGATCCTCCTTGTCCTTGCTCCCCCCATGCCATCTGCTTTATAGACCCACCATAAAATACCTAATAAAGTACATTGCAATCCTCTTGAGTGCAGAAACTTTCTTCACTTTATTCCCACAACGTTTAAATATAGCGTGTACCCAAATTGTGCTAGTTGAATCTAAAGAGCTAGTCAGGTACCTGATTCTACCTCATTTAAAGCATTCAAGTCCAAAATCGGTGGTGGTTTCTTAAACACCTCCCACAATGCCAAGCTGCTGCCAAGAGATTGTTGCCTAGAAAGAAAAGCACTTCTGAAATTCCTCTTTCTAACCTAGAGGCTTCTTTTGGTTAATACAGAGCTCAGTGTGTGATAAATGTAAGTGGTACCTGTGGTGAGCAAGCATGTGTGTGAATAAGCTAAGTGAATAATTTAATGTGTGAACAGAATACTGACCCAGAAGTTTTATAAACCAACTGAGTTTGCTATTTGGATCATTCCAGCTTTAGAAATCAACTATAATTTTATTTTTTTTAGACAGAGTTTCACTTTCTCACCCTGGGTAAAATGCTGTGGCATCACAGCTCACAGCAACCTCAAATTCTTCAACCCATCCTCTTACCTCAGTTTTTTATTTTTAGTAGAGATGGGGTCTCACTCTTTCTCAGGCTGGTTTCTACTTCCTGAGCTCAAGCAATCCACCTGCCTCAGCCTCCCAGAGTGCTGGAATTACAAGAGTGAGCTGCTATGCCTGGCCTGGAAATCAGTAACTTTAGTTTTCTTTCCTCCTCTCCTTCTTCATAGGTTTTTGGCCCTGACTTTCACTGGTCTACCTAAAGAGCTGTAGCTCTTTGGATGAAAGACTCTAGTTTTAGTTCTCGACTGAACACTACCTCATGCTGTGCTTTTTGAGCAAGTCAGTAAATCTAAGGGCTGCCCCTCCCTCCTCTGAATCATGGCCCTTATTTGTCACTTACTTGGGACTTACTCACCCACAGGCTGGACCAGCTTGTTGTCTTGCATAAGTGTCATCTTTCAGGTTGTCACATAAATCTTCCTCTGGGGAGGACCATTCTCCCCAAATAGGTTGTGAGCAACATTCATGGCCTGTGTGTTATTTACTTCATTATTTCTCATTGTGTAACAAAGTCACCTTTGCCATAAGGGAAGCAGAAATTGGATAAATAGTTCTGAGAGTCACTAAGTTGTTCCACACTAAGCAGACACTTGAGTTGTGACCAGACTCCAGTGTGACACTGAGGACACTGAGTTACACAGTGAAGACACAGTCCTTGTCATCAAGGAGCCTCGTCTAGTGGGGAGAAAAAGAAATTAACAAAAAAAACCATGAAATGTAACACATGCTATAATTGACCGTACAGGGATAAAGGATTGTAGAAAGAGATGAAGAAACTTACTAAATTGCCTCAGATTTTTAAAATCTCAGTTTTATCACTTACTGGCTGTGTGACTTTGGCAAGCCACTTAACCTCTCTGAACCACAATTTCTTCATCTATAATATGAGCATTATAATGCTTACAGAGTTGTAAAGAGGATTAAATGTGTTAACATATGTAAAATGTTTAGAACTGTGACCAGTATCAGTAAATACCTATTATCAATAAATGTGACCTATGATATTCATTATTATTAGCTATTGTTTCTTATAAAATATAATGAGGATATGGTAAGTAACATGCATAGATTATGGCCTATTTTAAATAAACATCTTTAAAATAGTTTTTGAAAATGACATGAATATAGAAATGCTTTAAAACGCACTAAGTCCAAATATTATTTACAGAATTAGAATTCTATTGTTCTATCCTTGTAACTCTGATGAATCCGGTATGTACTTATCAAAATTCAATTTGCACTGACCAAGTACATTGGGTTCATCTGTCATTGGAATGGATCTGATAAGTAACAGTTACTACTTTCCAAATTATTACTGCCTCATGTTAACTCATGAGACCTTCCAGTTACCAAGAAATCTTGACTGCCTTCTCTGCTGTTTCTATGGGTGCAGAGATTCAAAGGCAAGATTCAGAGTTGAGTTGTTTGTGGAACCTGCAGGCTGGTGACAGTGTTGAGTATATATTCATAACATTTTATGGTTTAGGGTTGAAGATTGAGAAAAGAATGTATTGCAGGCAAGCTTGAATAAAAGATATAGGGGAGAATTAGATATGGGAAGTGGGGCTGATGGGGAAATTGCCTGGCATCTGTCTCCCTGCTGGCCAGAGGGACCAAATTTCCAAGTCTCATAAGAGAGAAAATAAGTCTAGAAGTCACACAGTGAGGTATGATAAAAAGTATAAGTGATATTGTGGAAACAGAGAGTGCTTCCTTGTTCTCTGGCCACAAATCAATGCCCTCTAAGTTTACCACCATGGAGGACAGCTAATCCCATAGAGCTGTGTCATGTCAGCTGAGTGTGAGGCAGGGACCCAGCCGGGAGCCTTGACAAGAAAGGAGGAAATTCGTTCCCAACCACGTGTGCGCCCAAATCCTGAGAACTTGCAAATACAACTAGGAGACACTGTGAAAAAGACTATTATTATATAAAATGGAAATTAATAATCTGCATTTATAGGGGAAGAAGCTCAGCAAAACTAGGCCATTTTCGCTATCTGGTAAGCTTCAGGAAAAGGTTTCAAATTCACTTATCTGGGGCCCATTCCCTTTATACAATATCCTTCTGCCAAATTATTTCACAATGTGGTCTATACCATCGTAACAGCTACCTGTGGAGAAATAAACCATTGAATCCCATAAAAATGGAATTGTCGACCTTCAAATTACTCCAAACCTAAATTATTTCAACATCCACTATTTCTGCGATGTTCTGCCGCACACACACGTCTTTTCTGTGCCAGAGGCAGTGTGTTTTCATCAGCTAAAATATACATATTTGGTTTTAAAAATTAGAGAAAGAATGATTTCCACTTGGCCAGGAGAAAGGCCAAGGAGTGAGCACATTCAGACCGTGGTGGCAAAGTGGTGAAATGGCGAAGTGACATCTTACACATGGCTCTTTGAATCTGAATCCCTCCATCCCCAAATGGTAGGAATGCTTAATTAAATCCATATTTTTTAAGCACTGCAATCTTTTTTAATGTCATTATTTTTCATCTTTTGCATCTGGGTAAATACTCCTATTTTGGCACAAGAATGAGAAGGCAGGTTCCAGAAACCATTCTGCTGCTAGGAGACCTTGGGGTCTGTAAATGAGTTTTTGACAAATTAGAGAGCCTACCTCTCTGCCCTACACCTAGACAGAATGTGGTATTTCGTAAAGTGCCTTCAGCCCATCCACCCCCAAGCCCAACCCAGACCACATTGTTCAGAGTTCTTGGAACCATCTGTTGCCCAGAACATCGCTATTTCAACATGCCTTGGAATCTTCCTGGACGGTTGCTGAGACCAAAGTGTGTCTTTAAATAGAGGGCCTTCAGTTATTTGGATTTTCATCCCCCAATGATCTGTGCTGCTTTGCCACTGAGGGCTATTTCTCTGCTTTATTCCATTAGGGTTTGCAAGATTAAGTATTTCTATACATTCAGCTTTAAACTGGAGTTATATCTTTATTTGGCTCAAGAGATTTTACTTTCATGATTATCAAAGGCTTCTCCCATATGTGTCCAAATTAAAAGCCACAAAGGAATGAAATTCACCACCACACTGGATTAGTTTCCCCATCCTCCAGTTCCCACAGGACTTCCAACCTACCTTTAATTTTCTATTTAATAAGCATCACAAACTTACCTTTATTTTTATATTTACTAGGCATCATAACTGTTTATTTTTGTCTTTCTTTCCCACTAGCCAGTAAGTGCCTTGAAATTAGTGTGGTTAAGTCATCTTTGTATCCGCAAAGCCTAACCAACTACCTGGAGGTACCAGTTATGTGTTTCAAACATGTGTTTTTAAGTTAAAATTTTACATGTCCTTGATGACTATTTCAATGCCCTCAGACACTGGTTATATTACTGGCTACTCTTACATTTTCTCCATTGACATCTCATATCCACCTGCTCTTTACTCCATGAACTATCACAGCCCTGCCACACAATTCTGCCTGAAACCACCAGAGGATAATACTTAGTTTTAAAAAGAAGATAGGCCAGGGGTGATGGTTCACACTTATAATCCTAGCACTCTGCGAGGCCAATGCAAGTGGACTGCTTGAGCTCAGCCATTCAAGACCTGCCTGAGCAAGAGAGAGACCCTGTCTCTAAAATTAGCAGGGCGTTGTGGTGGGCACCTGTAGTCCCAGCTGCTTGGGAGGCTGAGGCAAGAGGATCGCTTAAGCTGGAGAGTTTGAGCTGTGATGTCACAGTACTCTACCAAAGGCAACAAAGTAAGACTCTGTCTAAAAAAATAGAAGAGAGACAGAAAAGAATGTTTATAGAGTAATGAATATGACATTGGGATTTCTCTTCTTCTTTACCTATAAACTCTGTCTTTTCCCATGTTTATTCAAGTTCAAATTGTCCTTACCTGCACTAATAAATAGAACCCATAGTATAGGTAATTTGAAATAGGAGATCATCTAAATAACACCCCCATACTTCTGCAGGAAAGAATCGTAGAGAAAGCAAGACCCCTAACTTTAGGCCCATAAGGCTGAAGTCACACTCCTTATTTGAAAGATGTTGAATAAGTCACTCAACCTTCTGAAACTCAGACTTTTTGCCAGCAATACTCACCTCACTCGCCATAGGACTGGTGTCAGCATTATATGCATTATTCTGTATTCTGCAAATCATAAAGCACAATACATACCTAAGGCCATGTGAACATTATTACTTTTGGAATGGATTACCTGATGGCAAGGAGTGAGGAATAAGTTGGTATCAGATTACTCGTTGGCGCTCTGCCAAATAAATATTAAAATAAGTTCACAGAACCCGAGTGACAATGGGAGGCAGCCTAGCTAGGACTAAGGGCAGGAAGGAAGAGCTGGGTGGGGTTATAAAGAGCCATGACGGATGCACTATACGGCTGATTTCTCTGCAGATAATCAAGAGTTGACTAGCTCACAGCAAGGGCGCAAGATGGCACCTTGCACTGCCGTTACCCATATGGTAGAAAAGCGAAGGTTGCTTGTGCCAAATGCAGATCCAATTAAAACTTGGAAAGGTTGCTCCATTATCACATTTGCAGCCATAATTAAATTTGCGAAGTGAGCAGAGCTGCCAAGATTGCCTCTCTGTTTTGGAAGGTGGGACATCTGTTAACATTAGTATGGACATGGACATGGGGGAAATCACAAAAATTCTGCTTCAAAAGAACATTCAGAATAAACGATAGTTATTTTAAGGCTCTGAATGCTAAGCCTTCTCTATTGTTTTCTATGCTTCCATTTCCTTGTGACATCACTTAATATCTGTTTTGTTTAGATGAAGATCGCTTTCCCCTAACTTTCTTCATTTCTATAGCCAAAGATTTTAAAAATTAGAATTTACATGTTGCTACAACTAATACAGGGCTCCCCTGCTTGGGGTTGGACAGCCCCCCCCCCATTTTCTAGGCCTAAATAGGCTCAGAAATCAGTCTTATCAAACATCCCATTTCTAGGCCAAAACTGGCCCTTTATAGGCTGCATTCTCTGAACACAAACAAGTTCATAAAAAGCAGCCTGACCTGTACCTCATCCAGGATGCTTCTCCCAGAGCAGAGAATTGTACTTCCCAAGTGATCATATTCTTCTCCACTAAGGTAGTTTTAAAATTAAATTCTACCCAAGCCCCTAGCATTAAACTGTTGTGACATATTCCAGACTTAAATTCCATCTCCCCCGAACTCCCTGCCTGCAGAATAGGCAAAGCAGTATATAAACCCCTAGAAAGAAGGCCCCAATGGGTGTCCCACTCTGGTTCTCCCCTCTGCTACCCCGGAGGCTTCCGTATCTATCTCTTTATGTTTTAATAAAACCCGTCATTTTGATTATTTGCATGGTCCACGGATTCATTCCTCGAATCCCCAAGAGCAAGTACTTAGCAGAGAGATTTCTGGTTATCCAACTTCAACAAAGAGGATGATTTATGACCAAAAGTGAGAAACTTTAAGGAAGACCCTTGACATTTCCTAGGGAGCTCCCAAAGAACACTGGCATTAGATGTGATATGATTCAATCACAAGCTGGAAGACTCTGAATCAGCAGCCAAATAATATTAATTCACTTGTGTGATATGTTACAGACAATGTGAACTTCCTCATTCACAAAGTCTTTTAAACTACACAGCAACCTTATGTGGCAGGTGGATTCATCCCCGTTTTGCAGAAAAGTAAATCAAGGCTCTGAAATATTAAGTGACATGCCTATATTCTCGTAGCCACATGGTAGAGAGACCCAGGTTTTCTAAATTTTTCTTGACCTACACATACTTAATTTATAAACCACATAAATTTTTAGTCAATAGAACTATCCACCTCCCACTCCCTTTAAAAAGCTCATTATTTTTGTCCAAAATTTTTTTTCAAGATTATGATAATACAAGAGTAAGCTAAAATCCATTTTCCTGGCTGATGGGATAAACCCCTGAATTGAACAATGTGAACCGAAGCACTTTCAAAATAGTATTGACAGGTCCTGCCTTGCATTTGGCTCTGAAATTTAAAATACAAAATGGGGAAGGAGAAGAGTGTATGGACAGAGAGCTAAACTGGACCTGAGTTCTGGTCCTCGTGGCATGTCCTTGGCCAAATTCATTTCAGAATATTTCTACAACAGGTGGAAGAGATATAGCTGAACTAAATTCTCCCTAAGATGACGTTCAGACTTAAAAAAGTCACGATTCCCGCTAAGGCACTGAGCTGGAATCACCACCTTACATTTTCTTGATGTTTCATCAGATCTGAGTTTGAAAGTTCATGCAGGTTTTATACTGACCAACAGTTCCCCTATAGTAATTCAGCCCACATGCTCTTAAAATGGGTTTTTTTTTTAATTATTTTTTATTGAGTCATAACTGTGTACAATAATTCAGTCTTGGAGTACAGTGTGCGGGCTTCCCATACAATCAGAGATATTTTTATCAACCTGATTAATATAACATTCATGATATTTTCTCATTTACT
>CAUYRH010135666.1:0-25568 GCA_963574655.1 Perodicticus potto | reverse complement strand
ACCCATACACCTATATATACCCTGAGGCTAGAGGCCTAGAGGAGGGGACGGGGAAAGACCGGGAGAGGAACGGAGAGAGCTTCTCTCTCCCCACTTGAATTCTCTCCCTCTACCAGGAGCTTTGGTGTTTTCTGTATTCTTCTCTGTAAATCAATTCTGTCTTACCACGGAGGGGTGGGGGGGGGGAAATAATGTAATGAAGAATAATAAAATACATGTATTTAAAAAAGAAAAAAGAAAGATGGAGACTTTACCTCTTTCATGTTTACATGGATGGAGCTGGAAAATATTCTTCTTAGCAAAGTATCTTAAGAATGGAAGAAAAAGTATTCAATGTACTCAGCCCTACTATGAAACTAATTTATAGCTTACATATGAAAGTTATAACCCAATTACAGTACAAGAATATGGGGATAGGGGTAAGGGAGGGACGGGGAGGGGGAAGTATGGGTGGAGGGAGGGTAATTGGTGGGTCCACATTTACGGTGCATCTTAGAAGGATACAGGTGAAACTTACTAAATGTAGAATATAAATGTCTGAACACAATAATTAAGAAAATGCCATGAAGGTTATGTTAACCAGTTTGATGAAAATATTTCAAATTGTATATAAAACTAGCACATTGTACCCCATGATTGCATTAATGTACACAGCTATGATTTAATTAAAAAAATCTTCAGGGCTCTTTATATGCATGTCCTTTTGAACACTGGAAGAGTAGAATGTCATAGGTAGAAAGGAGAAGCCAGGTGGCAAGCAGGAAGCATTTCTGATAAATTGCAACAATAGATCTTAGAAGCAAGGGATCTGAATCTCCAAAGTTCCAATGATTTCTTGTTATTTCTGTTCTTATTCTGAATGAATTCTCACATTCATACCTAATTCTGTTTGGGTAATTTAGTACTGTTTTTCTTATAAAGAACTCCCTAAATTATACTTGCTCTAGGTCCTGAGAAACCTAGATAGGCTCTTGCCCTTATCTTCCTTTAGAGACTTAAAACAGGCTCAGCACCCATAGCACAGTGGTTACAGCACTGGCCACATACACCAAGGCTGGCGGGTTTGAACCCAGCCCAGGCCAGCTAAACAACGACAACTGCAATAAAAAAATAGCTGGGTGTTGTGGTGGGCTCTTGTAGTCCTAGCTACTTGGGAGGCTGAGGCAAGAGAATTGCTTAAGACCGAGAGTTTGAAGTTGCTGTGAGCTGTGACGCCATAGCACTCTACTGAAGGCAACATAATAAGACTCTTTCTCAAAGAAAAAAGATACATCACATATATAATGATCACATATGATAATGTACATATATTGAAAAAGTAGGTGTAGTTAAGGCTTGAGAGGCTAACAAAGCACCCCAGCCCTAGCCCCTTTCCCAATATTAAATCTGCCAATAGGCCTTGAAGGAAGTATGTCAATGCCTAGAGTAAAGACTTCATATTTCAAGAAAGTTGGTGAAATTTGTATCTGATCTTGTAGACAACAGGGCACACTCTAAAGAAAGGGAATGGGAAGACTTATCCAAAAGGAATGTGACATCCTAGGATTGAGCTGGATTCAATCCAAATAAGCAAGCACTAATCCCATACTGAGCACATGGGGCTCTGTGCGTTGTCTGAGAGGAGAGAAGGCAACGAATGCTGCCCGTAGTTGCTGGGAAATGTCATCCTAAACTGCCTGGCAGGCCCACCATGAAACACCTTCGTTCCTTACAACTAGGGGGTCCACCTTTTCCTCTCCAGTTATTTTTTACTATGGTAAAATACACAGAAAATTTTACCGCCTTAATTATTTTTAAGTGTACAGTTCAGTGGTATTAATTATATTTATATTGTTATGTAACCATCATTGGTATCCATCTTCAGCACTCTTTGTACTTATAAGACTTTTTTTTAAGTTCTTTGGATAGTTTTCTTTTTTTTAATGGAAGCAGTTTACCTCTGGGCACCAGGTTTTGCATGATATTCAGAGCATCTTACCACCAGAAATGGTAAAAAGGATTTATGTGTATAAACTCATTTAATCCAATCAACAACTCCTTGAGGTGGAGACTCAGAATGGGTCATAAATAAGGGAGAGGGGATTTCAATGCAGCTAATCTTTGCATGTAACCACTAGCTCTACTGCTTCTAGACTAGAGCACTTGAGTCAATAAAGATTCTCATTAAATGTCAATGACAAGCAGTAAGTTAAACACACTGGATCACAGCCCAGTGGGTCTTGTCTGCCTTTTCTGCTCACACATCCTGAATAGTTACCATGACACACTCTCATCACTAACACCGGCTGCTTGGGCCGGTCATTCTCAATGGTGGTGGCGGTGGATAGGGCATATGGGTATATGTACTTTGAAAAACCCTGTCCCCTCAGGTGATGTTTATATGACTTTTTAGAGGCAGATTGTAGAATCCTGTTGTAGAAGAATATTTATTGATGTGGGGAGAAAAAAAGTCACAAAACATGATGTATAACAAATGAGTATGATCTCACTTTTGTAAATAGTTTTGTGTGTGTGTATAAGTATGAGAATTGCCAAGCTATTTTTTCGTTAATCTCTACATTTGGTACATTTATTCTTTTCTTTATACTTATTCTTATCTTTAATTGATACATTTGGTATGTATCAATTTCATCTCAAGAGAAAAAAAATCAACAAAATTAAAAAATATTTTTCAGAAAGTAAACCTCCTTGCAGGGTTATTCTAGGAAGCCGTTGGTTGAGAAGTGGTGCTCAAGAGTCTTACCTGGTCTAGGAAATTGGCAGCCTTTTGGGGAGACAAGAATTCTTTACCACAGATGGTGCTTCAAGGATAACAAAGGATTCTGAAAAAGCAATAGACTTTCTGGGCAAGCTCAGCTAACGGGGAAGACACCTGGTTTGGGGGGCAAAGTCAACACTTCAAACACATTTTTTTTCTCAAATGGAAAAAGGGCTGATCACCAAGAACAAAACCCTTCAGGGAATTTAAATTTTTTCTAAGTTTATGAGTCAAGCTCTTACATGCTACCTTTGTGTACATAATGTAACTGACTGTACACGTATTTGCTCTTAGGAAGGAAGAAGAGACTTGTACACACTCATGGTGTGATCTGCATAGATAAAGCAGAAGCACACTGCATGATGCCGATTAAGAAATAATAGTTAAGTCAAATATAAAAAGTTGAACAGTGTAGTGGGCACTGTGTGTCATGTCAGTATGCTGGGCATGGGCCATTCAGCTGTGGTAGTACCTAGAGGCCAATAGAGATAGTAGAGGATATAATTTTTTTTTTTTTTTTTTTGAGACAGAATCTCAAGCTGTTGCCCTGGGTAGAGTGCCGTGGTGTCACAGCTCACAGCAACCTCCATCTGTTGGGCTTACGTGATTCTTGTGCCTCAGCCTCCCATGTAGCTGGGACTACAGGCGCCTGCCACACGCCCGGCTATATTTTGATTGTAGTTATCATTGTTGTTTTGGCAGGCCCAGGCTGGATTCAAACCTGCCACCTCCGGTGGGTGTATGCGGCTGGCACCATAACCACTTGAACTACAGGAGCCGAGCAGAGGATATTTTTAATCAAGATTCCAATATAAAAACAAGATACAAAGGCTGATTGATTTGTTCCATAAATTTATGGCTTTTTATTCCTATGCAGGATGGTGAGAGAGAGAATGTATTGAAGGTACCTGGTGTCATTTATTCATTCATCAACTTATTGAGCTGCAATTCAGGACAGGTGTGATGCTCTATGGACTCAGGGACACAGCCTTCTCTTTATTGCTCCACATTGCATGGCCTCAATATAATGCTTGAGGATGGCAGCATCTATGTTTCATGCAGCAGGAACAGCAGGACAGAGGAAGAAAAAATGAAATTGCCACCACATGCCATGCCTTCATATTTCCACTTCTGTGCAAGGAGCTGGGAAATGGCTTTATGCTTGGTACATGTGTGTAAAAAAATCAGGGCATCTATTGCCACACATGAAAGGATATTGGGGGACAACTAGTACCTTTTGCCACAAGCAAACACCAATATTCCAGGATGTCTTGACCTTGGCAATATTGGTGTTTTGGGTCAGGTAATCCCTTGTTGTGGGCGGCTATCCTGTGCAATGCAGAATCGGCTTAGCAGAATTACTGGCCTCTATCCACTAACAGCATTCCTGTACTTGTGACAACCAAAAATGTCTCTAGACACTGCTAAATGTTTCTTGACCAGTCCTCTCTACTTCCTGTTAGCCACTACTGATCTACTGTGTGCAGGATCTATGTTAATCACCAAACCCCACCATAAATGAGGTAATTTCTCTCTTTTTTTTTTTTGAGCCAGAGTCTCATTTTGTCAGCCTTGGTAGAGTGCAGTGGCGTCATAGCTCACAGCAACCTCAAACTCCTGGGCTTAGGTGATTCACTTGCCTCAGCCTCCCAAGTAGATGGGACTACAGGCACCTGCCACAACGCCTGGCTATTTTTAGAGACCAGGTCTCACTGTGGCTCAGGCTGTTCTTGAACCTGTGAGCTCAGGCAATCCACCCGCCTTGGCCTCCCAAGTGCTGGGATTATAAAGGGGTGAGCCACCGTGCCCAGCCTAGATGAGGTAATTTCACAATGATAAATGCTACAATGAAAATAAAATAGGGTAAGAAGACAGATAGGCCTGAGATGCAGCACTTACTATGTCCACAAAAATCCTTATGGGAAAAGATCTTGGCTTGTTCTAAGAAGAATGAGAATGCAGGTGTATGAGGATCTATATCCTTTGGGAAAAAAGGAAGAATGCAGGTGTGGATGGCAGATCAAGAGGTCTGAGATGAGTAGAGAATAGATAGGAGCCTGGTGAGGTCTTTGGGGTTTGATTTCAAGTGTAATGGGAAATAATTGCAAGACGAAGCAGGAATGACATGATCTATGTATTCTTTAAAAATCAGGTTGCTGCTGAGAGCATATATATGAAAGAAGGGTTAAGAGAAGTTGCAGGGACATGAGTAGGTTGTCACAGCAGTCATGTCAGAGATGAAGAGGGCTTGGGGGTGGCAGTGGCAGTGAGAATGGAGCAATAAAATTGAAGACAAAAAATATGGCTAATGGGGAAGACCAGTGGCGTTAAAGGGTAGGTGTTTTTCACGCATCTTGAAATTCAGTCTAGGTCGTTAGGAGATTTGTTTTGTATACTTCTGCATTGTTTTCCTATGGCAGCTGTAACAAATTACCACAAAGTTGGTGCTTGAAACAACACATTTAATTTCTTTTTAATTTTTTTCATGAAGGCAGGATCTCACTCTGTTGCCCAGGCTGTATGTAGTACAGTGGTGTGATCAAGGTTTATTGCAGCCTTCAGCTCCTGCTCTCTAGTAATGCTCCAATTTCAGTTTTCTGAGTAGCTAGGTATGACATCTTGCCTAGCTAATTAAAAAAACAAACAAAGAAACACCTTTTGTTGGTAAAGAAGGGGTCTTGCCATATTGCCCAGGCTGGTCTGGAACTCTTGCCCTCAAGCAATCCTCTGGCCTCAGCCTCCCAATGTGCTGGGATTATAGGCATGAGCTGCCATGCTAAGCCTATACATTTATTCTCATAGTTCCGGAGGCCAGAGTCCAATATCAGTTTCAGAGTGCCTGCAGGGCCATGCTCCTGCCAGAGGCTCTAGGGAAGAAGCTGTTTCTTGACTCTTCCAGCTTCTGGTGGCTGCCAGCATTCCTTTGCTGTGGTTTTATCACCCCCATCTCTGCCTCTGTGGTCATACTGCCTTCTTCTCTGCTATGGGGTAATATCTTCCTTAGCCTCTTATAATACCTGTGACTGCATTTAAGGCCCATCCACATTATCCAGGATAATCGCTACATCTCCAGATCCTTAACTTACTTGAATCATTTACCATAGAAGGCAATATTCCCAGGTTTCAGGGATATCTTTTGGGAGGCCATAATTCAGCCACAATTCCTGAATGAAGTGTTTGAAATCACTTCTGGTTATAAGTGACTAATAAAGTCACATGTTTAAAGATCAAGGTGGAAAGCAACACTGTGAAAGTAATTTTAAAAATGCCATTTAGTGGGTGGCGCCTGTGGCTCAGTGAGTAGGGCGCTGGCCCCTATGCCGGAGGTGGCGGGTTCAAACCCAGCCCTGGCCAAAAACTGCAAAAAAAAAAAGCCATTTAGTAAACTAAATATTTAAAAAAGGGAAAAAATAGAACTTTCTAAAGTGGATTTTCAAGATTTTTAGGAAAGGTAGGCTAAGGGATGAAAAAATAAAGGAGGCTAGGCTACATGGACTCTTAAAAAAAATTCTTCTAGAATGTAGACATTAAAGTAAAAGTCAATGCTTAAAAGCACTGCCACATTCACACGTTGTGTAGTAGGCACTAACATGTGTGTCACATTGGGAGGCTGGGCATGGGCATTTCAGCGGTGGTAGTACATAGATGGGTGGGATGGTGAGAAGGACAACAGGTGCAGGTGCATCCCAGCAACTGTGGTTGGGAGGCCCAGTGAGGCAAGAGTGATACTGCAGGAAAAACAGAGACCAGCACCAATTCCAAGAACGGATATGATTTAGAGATCCAGGCAGGCTGATGGCATCAGGATAATTATTTCAGAAAGTAGTTAACTTCAGGCTCTAGATTGGAGTTCTGGGGCAGGACTACATCACTAAAAGGGAATCCTACTTCCCAGAATGCTGGGATAAATAGCCGAGAGAGGAACTTAGCCCCTAAGGAACAAGGCAGGAATCTAGTTACCAGAACTGGGGCCAAGATAGAGCTAGACAAACAACAAGCATGACTCATGCCAAATTTTAGAATATAGCTAGAACTTTTTTTTTTGAGATGGAGTCTCTCTCTGTTGCCCCTGGCTAGAGTGTAGTGGCATCATCATAGCGCATAGCAACCTCCAACTTCTGGCCTTAAGTGATCCTCCTGCCTCAGCCTCAGGCACATGCCACCATGCCTGGCTCATTTTACTATTTTTGGTAGAGATGGAGTCTTGCTCTTGCTCACATTGGTCTTAAACTTCTGAGCTCAAACCTCCCACCTCAGTCCCCGAGAGTGTTAGGTTTAACAGGCATGAGCTACCATGCCCAGCCTAACTAGAACTTCTGAAGAGTTCTTAAGAACTTCTCTACTTTCTAGAGACCAGAACTTCAAGGCAGATTTGTTGAGTATGGGGAAAGTCTGATAAAACTCTATGTAATTCTAATGGAAAAAGGTGAGAATAACATTCCTGTGTTGAATCCATAATATAGCCCAACATATAAAGAAGTCATTACGACAAGGGGAAGAAAAATAATTTAATATCATTAAGTACTAGATCCATGGAATACAAAGATATGATTTGCTAAACACCATCACTGGTAAGGAAAGCAATAGGAAGAACCAACATAGCTTGAGAGACAGGTGGATAGACAAAGAGCAGACTCGAGAGCCAACCTCCCTGGCTCAAACCCTGGCAAATAGAAGCAACATCTTCCTTTTGGCAAGTTACAGCTTGTCTGTGTATTAAGACTAGAGTAATATCCGAGGAACCAGGATACCTGAATTCTAGACTACCATTCTGGCTCTGAATCGAACTATCCAGGTTACCTTTGAAAAATTGCTCCAATTTCTGAGTCCTCAGGTTACAGCTCTATAAAACTGAAAGCCCTATAATGTAAACTTTGAATGATTTTGGAGGGATCTTTCAAATTCTCATGCTCTTCAAATTGCACCCAGACTTTCTCCTTATAATACAGTTTTAACAATTTTGAAAATCCCTGTTAGTTTATACAGCAATCCTGATCTAAATTTTATCATTCCCATTTGGAGATGAGGAAATAGAGGTCTAGCATGGCTAAGTAAGTGTTGAACCTGGGATTACATTATAGTTTGCTATTTTTGTCGTTGTTGTTGAGATATAGTCGTACTTTGTCACCCTGGGTAGACTGAAGTGGCATCGTCATAGCTCACAGCAATCTCAATCTCTAGAGCTCACATGATCCTTCTGCTTCTGCTCTAGCTGCTCCCCACCCCAATAGCTAAACTACAAGCATGTACCATCAAGCCTAGCTAATTTTTCCTATTTTTGGTAAAGACAGGGTCGTGCTCTTGCTCAGGTTGTTCTCGAACTCCTGACCTCAAGCAATCCTCCTGCCTCAACCTCCCAGAGTGCTAGGATTATAGGCATGAGCCTATATTTGGCCTAGTTTCCCAATTTTAAAGGTGTGCATTTTCTGCCTTCCTGTATGTTATTCTGACATTAGACCTGATTCTTGTGCAGTAGGCCAGGATCCCAAATTTTCAATATCTATGCTTCATCTTCGTAGCTCTTACTTTGATATTTCTACGTCTATGCTTTGAGCTATCATTTGTTTAGTTCTATTTCAGTACTCCCTTTTCTTGTTATTTATGGTGTTGTCAGTCCATATGGTCTGACTCCCATTTCTTACCCTTGTTAAATGTCTCCTACATGTCTGTTTTCTAGCAGTAACTACTGACTTTTATCTGAAATAAAATTTTTATGTACTTGCTTATTTCTACACTTTATGATGAAAAATAAAATATGCATAAAGTTAGTACTAAAATTATAATAACAGAGGATGAAACAAAGACCAGAGAAGCAAAAACTCCAGGAATTATTTTCCATTTTCTTTTATACTTAGGTCTTTATAAGACAAGGAAGATAATTTTCATGTCTAAACACTGAAACAACATAAATCTTATCAATATTATAATCAGGATCTTCTTCTAAAGGAAATTTTAAATGAATTTTTGAATGGAAAAACAGTGTTTAATACATGTATTTAGCTTCCAGAATATAGAAACATCTCAGGAAAACTGTGTGACGCAAGTGTAGGTATATTTGAGGTAATATTTGTATGATCAGTAACTCTTACAATCATAGGAAACACTGCTTTTTGGATATATTATACATTAGCTTTTCAAGTAAAGAACTCCACATCGTTGTAAAATAAATTCAGTTCAGTGCTATGGCAGTTATGCAAATAGAGGTAAACTCTATTACTAGATAAACTTGGAAAGGTAGAATGCTTACTAATTATTAACATCAATTCACCAAAACCCAGTCCAGCAGGTGCAGAAGCATAGTAACAAAAATATAATTATCAATATAGCTGTCTTGTTAGAGTAAACCATTAGTATCATCAGACTTAAGGAAAATCTAAGGTCACTGTTCTTTCTGTTGCTTTCTTATAAATACAGTGGCTAATTATGATTGGTTATCCTTATTTACTCTGTGTATAAATTTGCTAATACTAAACAGTTTTAAACACATCATCATCTGATTAAATAGCTTATTACTATTAGTGAAAACTCATCAAAGCATTCAAGGCTATTAACAGTCTCATGCAACTTAAAAAAATCTAATCTTGGAAGTAACTGGCTAATGAATTTTTTCCTTTTATTGGTAATAACAGCAATATTATTGGCTATGTTATTACCAATATGTAAATATGGTATTTAACATACTTATACTTTTCTTAAGAACTAGAGTATAGATTTTACAATATATCTAAAACATTACCAAATATTTTGATAATGCCATTATGATACAACTTATGTGCGCCATTAAAAAAATTACTGACGGATAGTAACATTTTATGAACTGAATTTTAAATTTTCTAGAGGCTAACATGATAACAAATTTATCATCTTGACACGATGAATCACAATCTTCTTTATTCATAAAGTTCACAGGTCTTTCTTATTGCCCTTTCCTGAACGACCCTGTAAGAAAAAAAATGTGACTTAGGTAGTATAGCAAAGAGTGAGAAATAGACTCATAGATATGACAAGGTCTTTTAAAAAACATTCTTCTGTGTATAATTGGAATAATCAGATGTGAAAAAGGGAATGAGAAAGTCTCAAATTTTGGCTTGGTGCCTGTGGCTCAACGGGATAAGGCGCCAGCCACGTACACCTGAGCTGGCGGGTTCGAATCCAGCCCCTGGGTCCGCCAAATAACAATGACAGCTGCAACCAAAAAATGGCCGGGCGTTGTGGCGGGCGCCTGTAGTCCCAGCTACTTGGGAGGCGGAGGCAGGAGCCTTGCTTGAGCCCAGGAATTGGGGGTTGCTGTGAGCTGGGATGCCACAGCACTCTATCCCTCTATCCAGGGTGACAACTTGAGGCTCTGTCTCAAAAAAAAAAAAGAAAGTCTCAAATTTTAAAATCTATAAAATTTGTGGTTTTTATTTAGATGGGAAAAATAACACTTGATACGTTCATTTTTTTCCTGCCTTATTTTGCTTTTGTTTCAAAAATTACACCAGAAAAACATAATTTCTAAAATTCCTCCACAGCAAATCCAATTAAAATTTCTGGCAAAGAAAGAAGGAAAGAAAAAACCCAGTTGGGTGGCTTACTTTTTTTTCTCTGTCCTACAGAGATTTATTTGCCAATAGATCTGACTTCTCAAATTTCATTCTGCTGATCATGTTACAAAGAGGACTTAACTCATCATTAAAAACTGAAGGAAAATGAAATAGAAATTAACTTTAAGAGATCACTTGTACTAAGAATCTAGTAAATGTCTACATTAAGAAAAAAATCCCATAAAATGAAGTTGCACAATGTTATTGTTTGTATGGGAAGTTCACCCAGCTCTTGACGCTGAGCACTGATGCTTTCAGAAGCAACTTTCATAACATTAAGCAACCAAATGAGACAAAATTACAGGAGGTATACCAAGTGATAACATATTACTTCCACAAATTTATAAATATCTGGCACCTTTTGATAAAAACTAAAGCTTTAATGAGGCTGTTCTTATAGACAATTCACTTAAGAGTTTTCCAAAACGAAATTTAAAAACCGGAAGGTGCTAATGAGTTTGTGCTTTCCAATAAACCCTAGGAAGTTCTGATTTTTATTTATTTATTTATTTTTAAGAAGAGAGCCAAGACAAATAAGGAAAGGCAAAGACTACACATTTTGATGTTCTGAAGGAACTGTTTTATAATATTTATTTAGTGCTTATAATAGGGAGGGGACCAGATGGGGAAATCCAAACGGATTTCATAGATGCAAAGTGGGATCTGTTTCCAGTAAAGAAACCAGCTTTTCCTTGTTTAACTTTTGTTTCCTTAATATCTTAATAGTCCTTTATTTTATGATTGTTTCACTGGAAGAATTTTAACTATGTAAAATTGAGAAGGCTAATATGTTTCTGAAAGAACTTTAGGATACAGCTTTTTACTATAGATGTTTTTTTGCTTTCTAAGTAGAGTGGTGACCATTAAAGTTCAAGAGTTACTTTTAAGAAAAGCGTTATTTATTTAATGACAACTAAATCGCAGAAACTTTTTTTTTTTTGAGACAGAGTGTCACTTTGTCACCTTGGGTAGAGTGCCATGGCATCATAGCTCACAGCAACCTCAACCTCAAGTGATCCTCTTGCCTCAGCCTCCTGAGTAGCTAGAACTATAGGCGCCTACCACAATGCCTTAGTAGTTTTAGAGATGAGGTCTCATTCTTGCTTAGGCTGGTCTCAAACTCCTGAGCTGAAGCAATCCATCCACCTCTGCCTCCCAGAGTGCTAGGATTACAGGCATGAGCCACTGTGCCTGGCCTTTATGTCAGAAACATATAGGTGGTTCTCGTATTGGACAATGAAGTGGGAGGTAGGTAGGTGGACGGAGAAAAATGTAACCAATCAAGACATAATAGCATTTTAAGGCTGTAGAGCTTTTCTTGATTAAAAATACTTAAAGTGCTTTCTAACACAGGATCAGGTTTAATGCTTATTACTCTCATTTGAACAAAAGTAGCTGAGGTGCATGGTTGTCAAATGACTCACCTGTGGGTTACAGAACTGGTTAACTATGGAGCTGAGATTATTTTCCCTCTTCAAACAGAGATATTTATTACAGGGAATTGGCTTTATAGTGATGAGAGTGTAGCCACAGCGAACAGGGTGGGGTAAGGCACCTCAGGGATTAGCAACAGCAGAAAATCATCAGGACTCCTTGGACCAGCGCAGTGCTTTTCATCCTATAGCTCACAGCGGACTTGAACCTATAGTTAAACTTCTGTGGCACACTTAAATTATGTTGATCAAAAAAAAAAAAAAAAAGAATGAAAAAAGAATGTGCTTACTGTGCTTTGAACTTCTTTTGAAAATAATTTAATTAATGATCTTTAAAAATTTTCCTGGCACAGGTAAGATCCTCTCACAGCACACTAGCTGAAAATCACTGGGCTAGAGGGATGAGGGAGCAGATGGTTCCCAGAGTGATGGCAATAGGTAGAAGCTGCCTGGTGGGAACTAGGGACCATAGAGAGAAGGA
This sequence comes from Perodicticus potto, assembly GCA_963574655.1. Classification (NCBI taxonomy): domain Eukaryota; kingdom Metazoa; phylum Chordata; class Mammalia; order Primates; family Lorisidae; genus Perodicticus; species Perodicticus potto. Next base: position 13,310 of record CAUYRH010135666.1, on the reverse strand, counting down.
ACTGGGGCAGTGAAGGAGAAGGCACCTAAAGGAGAGAGAGCAGGATAAATCCCTGGCTTTCCCCTTCCTCCTGCCTTCAGTCTTCTACAAAGGCCTACCATTGGCTAAACCTGCCTAGAAGTCAGAGAGCAAGGCAGTCTGGGAAATGAACCTCCCTGTGATACACAGTTGAGCAATAGTGGGAGCAGAATGGATCCAAGAATACACAGTCCAATGACCAGCACAGGCTGAAGAACATAGTGGGTTTATGATGAGGTTCTGGAGAAAGGTTTTCTGACTTTGAAAGCTATCACCTTCTAGTTCAGTGACTTCAGGTAAATTATGTAATCACTCTGGGTCTCAGTTTCCTCATCCACAAAATAGGGATATTAAAATACTTTAACTTATTTATTGGCATTGTCATGACCAGTAAACACATTCTTTTCCAAAGAAACAAGTATAACAACTATTTTCTCGGAAAGGAATTGCTCATGAAAGTTTTCTATATCTTTTGCTAAGAATGTAGACACTGCAAGCTGAAGGTGGCTTTTTTAAGGAAAAGAAATGGTTGATGGAATTTCACTGTTAAATAGAAGTTTCAGGATTAGGAGAACCATTAGCGGGTACTGCAAGGGAGACATTTAGCAATGGACACCGGCTACAAGAAATTGAGGATATATTCCCAGTTTTCCTTTTTCCATTCAAGGATCTAAACATTTCTGACACCATAGCAAAGTTGTATAAATATCTACATACCAGCTGAATATACCCTGACCTCACAAAGAAGGGAGAAATGTTGTTTCTGGACAAGAGGCCTCTGAGGTGACTTCTCACATACCATGGTGAATCCTGAAAGATGCCATGCAATAATTCTCATAGTGCCCTGATGGGATCAGTAATTTCAGGATCCCTTATTTTGGACATGGGGAAGGGGTGGTTTTGAAAAACCTAACTATTGACTCCAGAACCATGTGAATTGAACCATCAGTGTCCTGGGATTGCAGCACACAGGGTATCCACTCTGCTCTGGGCTGCCCTTTTTCCTGCTATTGTCTAACAGACTATTAATTCGAAGGCACATACCTACTTGGATTACCAGATTACAAAATTGCTCTGGATTGCTTCCTGACTGGCTCTACATCAAGGCTGAAATTGGTTGGTTGACCTTAAGTCATTCTTTTAGTAAAACTGCTACAGAGGAAGTAATACTGATGATGATTATGATAAGAGCTGTCAGTTCTTGACTGTTGACTATTAATCTGGCAGGCACAGTGCTAGGTACCCCTCACACTGAGTTATCTCAACAATCCAGTGATCCGGGCATTTTTATTGTTCAGACAGAGGGATGACATAAGCTGATTAATATCAAATAGCTAGCTTGAGTCCAGGTATAGGTATTCTAGATATGTCTCACTCTAACATCTGCAAGTATTGTGCCTGCTTGTCTCATGCCAGGTACAATGCTGGACCCTGGAGATACAATGACCATTAACATGTAGGGAAGTGAGTACAATGAGATAAAGAGCTGCCATTGTACAAAGCCCTGACTAAAAGCCACAGGGTGCCAAATTATGAGGATCAAGCCCAACCTGCCTATCTTAGGAGGACCTGGGAGGGAGTGCAGGGCTGCCTCTGGAATTGTGTCCCCCAGTTCTCCCCACACTGATCAAAGTGTGGCTGAGAAACCAATTCAGGTTAGTGGCTGGCAGTAAAAAAGATGCGGGAAGACAAGCCCAACATGGATCAATGTTTGGAACCAACTCTTGCTGAACCAGAGAAGAGGAGAAAGAAAAACTATGGTCCAGATCTGACTTTGTGGTTTTAACAATAAAGATTTTTTTCCATTTACATCTTTCAAATCAAATTCTGGAGGTAAATCATATATTTGAATGCTACAGTATTTGTCCTAAGATTCATAAAACACTGTGACAGAAGGAGTAGTGTAATGTGAAACTTGAATTTTTGGCCTCATTTTGGCAAGAATATGGCAAACATTTAAATAGCAAAACCCAATTTTTCTAGAACTAGGCTCTTTTTCAATGCTGCTGGTTTTGTGGTTCAATTTTTTTGCTTAAGCCTTCATCAAATCTGGAATGCTGTTAAGTTAGCATGTCAGCAATTCCTGGTACAGTAGAACCTCTGTAAGTTGACCACCCAAGGGACTGTTAAAAATTGGTCAGTATAAATAGGTGGACATAAGGAACTAGGCCTACTGATAAGTAGTACATATGGTACACTTTCGGTCTATGAGAATTAGGTTAACTTAAGGAGGTGGTCAACTATGGAAGTTTTGCTGTATTATAATGACCTTGTATTTTCCTGCAATGTCTTAATCTTTATCTTTCAGGTAAAAATCTGTCTTTTTAAACGATTTAACAAAGTCAGGACTGAAGTACATCTTCTTGATTAGGGAAGGGCAAATAACCTAAATCATTTACTTAGGTAATTACTACTACAAAAAATTTAGGCCCATAAAGTGCATGTTACCCACCTGAAGCTCTGAATGTTCTCTCAGGAGTCGATCATATTCTTTGGAAAGTCTCTCTGATTGCATCTTCATTGTTATCACATCATTTTGTGCCTTTGAAAGGGCTAGAAAATATTGAATTGAGTTTCATTTTTAATTTGAAATAGTTTCAAATTTATGGAAAAGTGCAAGACTTAAATTGGGTGCAGTCTACCCAAATGAACTGTTAATGTCACGCTACATTTGTTATCATATTCTCTTGTCATACACGATTATTTTCTTAAATCATCTGAGACACAGTACCCCTTTACTCTTTAACACATCATTGTGTATGTATTTCCCAAGAGCAAAATACTGTCTAACATAACTACAGTATACTTAATATAACCATACATATTCCAATTTGGGGAATTGTCCCAGTTACATCATTTTTAGCACTTTTTTTTTCAATTCTAGTCCAGGATACAGACCTGGATCACATATTTGCATTTAGTTGTCATGTCTTCTTAGTGTCTTTTGATCTGGAATAGTTCCTGTAGCCTTCTTCTCCCTATCTTTCATGAAATTGACATTTTAAGAATTAGGCCACTTTTAAATTAAAATGTTCTCCATTTTGTTTTTGACTGATGTTTCCCTCATGATTAAATTCAGGTCATGTACCCCATATACATATAAAATATAAGTGATGTTGAATGCTTCTCAGGGTATCCAGAGGCTCATCACATCCAACACCCCTGTTTTTTTTTATTTTATAGTTACTATTTTACCCCTTGTAACTAAAGAAGCAATACATGGGAAGACAAGTTAGACTGTGCCAACATTCTGCCCCTTAAGATGATGACGCACACAATGACTATACATTGGCCTATGTCTACCAAGGATACAGTCGTAAGTCATCAGATTCATGCCCTTAAATTTAATTTTAAAAAGAAGAAAATATTTATGACAACACATTATTGAAAAGATAGTAATTAGCCAAATATGTAAAAGGAAAGAGTAGTACAAAATAAGTTTGAAAAATTAGTCATCATACTTGAAAATTTTCTCTTAGGTAGTGCTTTCAGAAATTATTTTTCTAAAATCTGTGAATCCTGAACTGGATCTACTTATAATTCTGCACATGTAACCTTTAGAAATTCTGTATTTGTAAATCTTTTAGGGTAGGAGTTTAGGGAAGAAAGTGGGATTTATAAATTTAAAAGTTACTTTTTTGGCATTATAAAATAAAACTATAGGTTCTATCTAACAATATTGCCTGTTAAGAAGCCAATATATGAGCATTTTTATGTAAATATATAAGCCATTATTAACTAAAGTACGTTTTGTATTAGGACTTTTCAGGCTGTGTGGTTAAACTTTGTATTGTTCTACACCAATGTTGTCGATGTGGCAGCCACTGCCTACATATGGCTATTGAGCACTTTATTTTTTTATTTTTACTTATTTTTATTTTTTTGAGACAGAGCCTCAAGCTGTCACCCTGGATGGAGTTTCGTGGCATCACAGCTCACAGCAACCTCCAATTCCAGGGCTCAAGCGAGTCTCCTGCCTCTGCCTCCCAAGTAGTTGGGAGTACAGGCGCCCGCCACAACGCCCGGCCATTTTTGGGTTGCAGCCGTCATTGTTGTTTGGCGGGCCCAGGCTGGATTCGAACCTGCCAGCTCAGGTGTACGTGGCTGGCGCCTTAGCCTGCTGAGCCACAGGCGCCAAGCCTGAGCACTTTATTTTTATTTTATTTTATTTTTTGTGACAGGGTTTCACTATGTTGCCCTTGGCAGAGTGCCGTGGCATTACAGCTCACAGCAACCTCAAACTCTTGGGCTTAAGCGATTCTCTTGCCTCAGCCTCCCAAGTAGCTAGGGACTAGAGGTGCCCACCACAACACCCGGCTATTTTTTTTTGGCTGGAGTTGTCATTGTTGTTTGGCAGGCCTGGGCTGGGTTCGAACTCCCCAGCTCTGGTGTATGTGGCTGGTGCCTTAGCTACTGAGCTACAGGCACTGAGCCAGCTATTGAGCACTTTAAATGCGGTCAGTACAGGTGAGGAAGTAAATTTAACTTTAATTAGATTTCAGTTTGAATAGCCACATGTAGCTAGTAGCTAACCACACTGGATGGCATAGCTCTGTAATTTCCTCTATGTTCCTTCCATAGACCCATCATTCCAAATTAAGTATTAAAAACGGATCTTGACAAATTTAATGTGATGCCATTTGGTAAAGGTATGAGTCAGACATGGAAGGCATTTTTAATGATGATTAGATTTTAGTAAAACTACAACTCCTATATAAAAAGTTATATATTAGTTTTCAATCTACAAAGCATTTCCTAGAGACTATTTGAAGATATGAAGCATAATTGGTGTTATCTTCAGGACTTACTGAAAATGTTCAAGAGCCAGGGTTTCTGGTATATGTAATAAAAAGTTAAGTAGACTCTACAACCTAGTAAGGCCTGACTAGCCTACAATGGTGATTTTAAGAATGTTGGCACTATAGTGGCTGTAACCTCCCATTCATATATTGAAATCTAATAACCGATGTGATGTATAAGGAGGCAGGGATAGGAGGTGATTAGGTTATGAGGGTTCTGCTCTCATGGAAGGAATGAGAGCCTTAATAAAATAGGCCCCAGAGAGCTGCCTTTCCCCATTTATCATGTAAGGACACATGAGCTGGTTCCCTCTGTGAACCAGGCGAAGGACCTTCACTCAACAATTTGCTTGTGCCTTGCCCTCAGACTTCCCAGCCTACAGAACTGTGGGAAATAATTTTTTTTTATGTTGCTTATAAGCTATTCAGTGCATGGTACTTTATGATAGCAGCCTGGAGGTACTAAGACAGCTGGTCTGAAGCTTGTATTGAACAGGAGTTGATCTTAATGTTAAGGAATGATTTATGCTTAAATATCTGGGGTGCATTAGTTTCTCGTTAAAAGTAGCTAGAAAACCACTTGTACAGCCTATCTAGGAGTTTCTTCTGGTTATTACTGGGATGAGGCTATAACAGAACAAATGCAGGCAAACACTGTTCTTCTGCCACTTATTAAGCCAAGGTATGAATTGTGTTTCTTATTTTATTTCGCATTTTAGGGTATATTAATAAACCTAATGATTACTATCTTATGAATTCACTCTAACTAGGGGAGGCTGTTGTGGTCTAGAAGCCTCTTGGAATGTTTCCCAGTCCTTTTCTTTCCATTTTATAAAAATTACAATATTGAATTTTGGATGCTTTCCATCCCCTTCTGGAACTGCATCTGTAACTAGGAGATTATATAAACTTGTTATCTGACATGTGAATATGGTTGTTTTATTTTGAGCCATATTATTTTGGAAACAAAATATATATAGGGAAAACATTAATGGGCAAAGAGGCTTTTAGGTGATATAACTAAGTTGCTACTCCAATTTCCTTATCTGCAAAAATGGGTAGCTATCACTTGCCAGTGGCTTTATGAAAACTGCTGAGATATTTCATGAGAATACTGGCCACATTCAGTTATAGACTAGGCTATACCCTACTTATGTTCCACTAGGAACTTTTAAAGGCACATGCACAATTTATTAATACAGAAAGTAATGCTAACTAAAGTTATAGTGATACACTGTAAGGCAAAACGTTTGTGTAAATTGTCTATGTAAAATGACACATAAGAAGGCCAAAATATTTATTGTATTTCTAAGTGCCAAAGTTATATTTATGGAGCTATTTGCACAATGGAGGAGCCGGTGAGATTAATGCACTGTGCAAATGTATTATTATTATTATTATTTTTGAGACAGAGCCTCAAGCTGTCGCCCTGGGTAGAGTGCTGTGGCATCACAGCTCACAGCAACCTCCAACTCCTGGGCTCAAGTAATTCTCCTGCCTCCGCCTCCCAAGTAGCTGGGACTACAGGCGCCCGCCACAACACCCGGCTATTTTTTGTTGCAGCCATCATTGTTGTTTGGCAGACCCGGGCTGGATTTGAACCTACCTGCTCTGTGTATGTGGCTGGCGCCTTAGCCACTTGAGCCACAGGAGCTGAGCCAATGTGCAAAATGTATTATATCACTGTGATTTCTACCAGAGATAAGAGACACCATCAGCTAAACTCTGCTGGGAAATGGAAGAGAAACTTTGAGAGGCACTGGCATGACAGCTGAGGTTGCACTGTTATTGTACAGTAGCTATAAGTTTTGAGCCAGAGAAAAAGATGTTTTATTCAAAAAATTTCCCAATAGTTAGTACTAGTTTCTTTTCAGTTTATTTTGTTGTTGAGAACTCAAGAGTATGATATACCAGACCTATTTAATAGTACCTGTATCCTCACAGGTACTATTCCTTTGCCAGTGATCAATTACTGGACTATTAAGCTACAGTAATGCTTCCATGATACTTGGAAAGTAGACACATAAACTTCTATTCAATAAAGCATGCAAATTGTGACTTGAATTAATTACAGTTTATATTCGGTATATTTTGTATTTTTTTATATGTCTATATTTAGGGTCCTCATAGGTAAGGTCTGTGGTTTAGTCATCACTTCAGCCATCACCTACTCCCTCTTAACCTCACATCCATCTGTTGATAATGTTTATTTCTACTTCCTTTATATCTCTCCAAACCAACCTTCTGCTCCACCTCTGTGACCACTGCCCTCACCTGTAGCTGAGATTATTGAAATGGATTCTTCACCTGCTTGCCAGGCTACTCTGATTAATTGTGCACGTGCTGTCCAAGTGATTGCGCTCATGCCTAAAATCCCTCCCACAGTGCCCCTAAATGTCAGCACATAAACATGGCATAGGAGGCTTTTCAGGATGGATTCTAGATTGACTACTCAGTTCTCTCTGCTCTGCCTTAGTGTATGCTCCATTTGCCTGGAGCTCTTCGTAGTACTTTGAAAGTGCATTATCTTTGTTATGCGCTGCTCATTTTGTTTTAACATCTTGCCTCCCTGCCTCACTTATTATCTCTAGTTTCATCTGGCTATTATTATTTTTCAGAATAGCAAGAAATAGTCCTTGATCCCCAGGTACTGGCTTCTATCATATTAGATTTCAAGCTCCCTAGCACCTATCACGTTGGAAGGAAACTATGTCCTTATTAGATTGTGGACTACTCAAGGATCAAGATTTTGTCTTATCTCTCTGTCTGAGTACCCAGTATACTGCCTAGTACAAGGAAGTTGCTTAAAATATGTTTCCTGAAGAAGGAATAATTAAACAAAAGGTGTAAGCTTTAAACATCTGAAAAATTGACTTGTCTGGAACCAGTTCATATCCTGAAAATGATAAATGTCAGGTAAACAATACAAAGTGTTCCTTTAGTCACTTGATGAGAATTTTGGTTGAAATAAGATAAAAACAACTGTGTCTTCAATCAAAAAACAAAATATTCAGGATATGTGGAGCAAAGCAAACAGATTAATTCTCAAAAATATTTTGATAAAAATATAGTCATGTTACAAATATCTCATGCTATTTTAGAATTGAAAATAAAATAAAACAAATAGTATCACAGAATTCAGTTCGGTTAAAAAAAATTAACGTAAAGCACTGATTCTAAGTATACGTCAGGAAATATGCAAGGTAAGTCAGGGGTATCCTGTACTGCCAGAAAGTAAGGAAGCATTCCAAAAATAAAAACCAAAAAATTCCTCAATACAGGGAATATGTCAAAGGGATGGGAACCAACTGAAAGAGTTACCAATGGCCAAAGCTGGACAACTTAAATAACATAAAGTATTAAATTATAACCCAAAATATAAAATAAATACTCATTAGGCCATACTGAAATAAATATGTAAATAAATAAATGGGGATAAATAGGCAAATCAGAGCAGAAGAATTCCAAATAATTTATGTAGATACTTTCAAGGAGGTAGAGCATATTTCCCCATTTCTTGTAAGTGTGGTCTTGGAACAGACTGTACTTTCCAAAGTGCATGGAAAGAAGAGGGAAAAAAGTACAGAAACTAGACAAACACTATTTCAGCAAAGTAATCAAGGTCAACATCAAAATACTAAATCATGTTAATAGTATTAATTTTGATACAATGTAATGAAAATGGCACTTTACCACTGTGACCACTTTTTCAGAACCTATATAACCCAAGTCTAATGTGATAAACATTAGATAAATCTTAATACAGTCATATTCTACAAAATACTGATTAGTTTCTCAAAACTGTCAATGACCATTCCAGAAAAAGAGTTCTAAAATTGATTTGAAGGGTGAAGTAGGTGGCATTTGGTGCACAGCTTACCAAGGGGAGTACTTCAAAGGTGACTGTGGTGATATCCAGCAACGACATATATAGGACTTTTTCTAGGATGAGTCCATGAACTTAATTGTTGGACCAGATGCAATAAAATTCACTAGGCTAAGTATTTTCTAAGTAACTAAGAGCTTGTTAAAGTGACCTCCTGCATTCCATTGTTTTAAATAAGAATATAATAAAAAAAAATCCATTTTGACAAAATTTTCTAATGTTTTAAACTTATAGTACACATGTATTATGGATTTATTTAAACAAAAAACAAGAATCAAAATGGTAATATTTTAAAAAGTGAATGGGCAGTGAGAAGATAGATACAGGAAAAGCAGATATACCTAGACAAAAAGCACAGACATTATAAAAACATCAAAGTACAAGAAACTTCACTTCTATGTATGTATCTTTTACTTCTTTTTTTTTGCAGTTTTTTGGCCGGGGCTGTGTTTAAGCCCGCCACCTCCGGCATATGGGGCTGGCGCCCTACTCCTTTGAGCCACAGGCGCTGCCCTATCTTTTACATCTTATGTCTAAAAAGGTTTAAGTTACTTAAGAGGAAAACTGAGGGGCAATACGATTACAATTATCTTAAAAATAGATAAAATTAGGATTCATAAAAGTAGGATAATTATATATTATGGTCAAAACATATAACACAGGCTCGGCACCCATAGCTCAGTGAGTAGAACACTGGCCACGTACACCGAGGCTGGCAGTTTCGAGCCCTGCGTGGGCCTGCTAAAAAATGACAAATGCAACCAAAAAATAGCTGGGTGTTATGGTGGGCACCCATAGTCCCAGCTACTCAGGAGACTGAGGCAAGAGAATTGCTTAAGCCCAAGAGCTTGAGGTTGTTGTGACCTGTGATGCCATTGCACTCTACTGAGGGCAACATAGTAAGACTGTCTCAAAAAAAAAAAAAAAAAAAAGTATAACACAAAGATGGACAGTGAGAATAAAGCTCCCTAACAATAGCAATGGCAAACCTTTACTGTTTTCATCAAGAATATGAGGAAGAAAAAAAAAGAATATGAGGAAGGTAATTTTTCTCCTGGTCTTCAATGCTGAAAGTCCATAAGTATCTACCACCAAAGATTCCTATTTTTCATGACGATAAAAGATGAAATTGTTACAGAAATAAAAGCTACCCTAAGACAAAGGCATTATCCATTCATCTATCCGTCCAAGTTTAACAACTTATGGAATGTCTGCTATGCTTCAGGAATTTTTTTAAGTGCTGAAGATACACTGCCAAGATAGCCACAGTGTTTGTTCTTATCTTTCTAGTGAGGAAAGAAGATACACGTGTAATAAAGAGCCGCATCAACAAACAATGAGAGTGCTCAGTGACTTGTACAAAGTTAAAGTAGGGTGAGAGCATATACAGAATGACTATGCCACTATATGAATGTGGTTAGTCAGGAAAAGAGGTGAAATTTAAGATACTGTAAGTTTTATCTCCTGAGAAGACTTGAGAATGAGGATAACTCAGTAGTAGCAAGCACATTTAGGGTTCAGATTTTAATTTCTAAATGCCATTTTCCATTTAAAGGAATCAAAGGCTCATTGGGCAAAATGCTCATCAAGGACCAGGCATAGGGGTGTCTAACCTTTTTATTTTCTCTGCTCCACATTGGAAGAAGAAAAGTTGGCTTGGGCTACACATTAAATATACAAACACTAATGAAATATTAGCAAATAAAAAGGCCTGTGCATTGTTTTCATGATATCCGACACCACAAATAAGAAAAAACCGTCTTCACAAAAATCAACATTTGGCCCATGGGCCACAGGTTGGACACCCCTGGACTAGGGGAAGAAAAGTATAAGATAAGCTTCGAATATCTGCTATCCCAGAAAGTATTTACAGGATAATGCGGCAAGACAAAGAGCACAGAACCCGGCATCAAAAGACTCACACTGGGCAAATCAGAGACAACTTGAATAATAAAATATAATGTCCATAATGGATTACAACCACAGATTCATTAAACAGACAGATAACTGGGAGAAAGGGAAAGCTCTTTCCTTATGATAGAATGGAACCTAACAAAAGTACAGAAAAATCACCATTTGAACAATATCAAAATAATAAGTGAGAGAATAATATGAAGAGAGAGAAAAGGATAAGGAAAATGTAAAATGTTACCATTTGGGGAAATGAGAAAAAGGTATAGGGGAAATTGTTTTGTATCATTCTTGTATTTTTTTCAGTGAGTTTGAAATTATGTGTCAAAAATAAGTTATGGAAAAAAAAGAAATTTTGCTATGAAGTAGAGCAGAGAAATGGGGCAATAATTGGAGAATATTGAATGAGGGAAGGTTCTGTTTCTATTTTTATTTTTTATTTTTGTAGAGACAGAGTCTCACTTTATCGCTCTCGGTAGAGTGCCATGGCGTCACACAGCTCACAGCAACCTCCAACTCCTGGGCTTAGGCGATTCTCTTGCCTCAGCCTCCCGAGTAGCTGGGACTACAGGCACCTGCCACAACACCCGGCTATTTTTCTGTTTTTGCAGTTCGGCAGAGGCCGGGTATATGGCCACCTTCGGTATATGGGGCTGGTACCCTACTCGACGAGCCACAGGCGTTGCTCCTGTTTCTATTGTTTTGGATAGAAGATCCCAGAAGTTACTTGCAGGATGATAGAAAGAGAAGGGGTAATTCAGAAACTAATTTCTTTTTTTTTCTCTTTGAGATGGAGTCTCAGTCTATTCACATTGGAGAGCAGTGCCACGATCATAGCTCACTGCATCCTCAAACTCCTGGGTTCAAGCAATGTTTTGCCTCAGCCTCTTCACTAGCTAGGATTATAGGTGTACACTACAATGCTCAGCTAATTTTTTTAAATTTTATTTTTTGTAGACAGGGTCTGCTATGCTGCTTATGCTGGTCTTAAACTCTAGGCCTCAAGTGATCCTCCCACCTCAGCCTCCCAAAGTACTGGGATTCCACGTGCAAGCCACCACTCCTGGCTCAACAAAATCCTTGAGAAGGATAGTGGGGTCGGTATCCAAAGTACTAGAGGAAAGATATTAATCCACTGCAACCAAAGGATAGGTAGTGGGTTTGAGTCCAGGTTAGGAGTTTGTTTTGGGTAGGATGGAAATTTCAGTGGTGGAAAGATGAAGTTGTTATCTGATACTTTGTGCTCAATGAAGTAGGATGCATTCAGAATTTTGACATGAATGAGGAGATTGAAAATAGTATTGTATACAGTGAAAAAGTGAAGATTTCATAGTAGCACAACAGGCCTGTCATGCAGTATTAGGGGCCTATTTGAATTTAATGGCCATTTATTTAAGCCATCTGGGTCTTTTTGAGGGCTAGGGAGGTAGCAAGAAGGGGATGAGAAAAAAGAGGATAGGTAGTTTGCAAGAGTAAAATTATGAAAAATCATAAAATCTAAACTGGGTAAGGCAGAACACCAAAGTCAGTGTTTGGGATAAGATTTAATAGCATTTATTGTATACGAAGCCTGGAAAACTCGGTGAATACTGGGGACATATAAATGTCTTAGATGTGGCCTTTGCCTTCACAGCACTTACAATCTAGTAAGAAAGATAAAAATATATTTTCTCCAGAGTCCACTATCAAGTAAGATACCATGCAAGAATATAGAGATTCAGAAGGAGGACATTCAACCCAGCTTTAGGGAGCTGGGTTCACTAGAGGTGGTAACATTGGAATTGAAAGGTGGTATAAGCTCTCTAGAAAACAGAAGGAAGAGGGGGCAGTCTAGGCAGATGGACCTGTAATACTGGGCAAAGGTGAAAGGTAATGAAACAACACTATTATGAGACCAAACTACAAAATTTATTAGGTAGGAGTATAAAGTTTACATCGGACAAGGCTGGAGATTATTATTTTTTTTTTCTTTTTAAGACTAGTCAAGTACAGTAGTGAGAAGGGGGGAAAGAGTAGAGCAAGAAGTTCAATCTGTAACTGACTGTGAACAATCAAGTGAGATAACTTACTACATTGGGACCAGCCAAGGCTGGAGATTATTTGGGGGGTCAGATCACAGGAGACCACAATTGTCCTCTTCAAGATCTGTGCAGGTGACAGGAAATGGTAGTGTTTGTGGCAGTTATGAAGAGGCCAAACTGACGGCACAGAGAGTAAACTGGGACATGCTTTAGCAGATTCCTTACTCTACATGAAAGAATCAGACATTTTTGGAATGGACACAAACCTGCACAAATCATTACAGTACACAGCAAGACAGGCGAGGCGCGGTGGCTCCCACCTCTAATACTAGCATTCTGGAGGCTGAGGTGAGTGGATAGCTTGAGCTCACGAGTTAGAGACCAGCCTGAGCAAAAGTGAGACTCCATTTCTACTAAAAATAGAAAAACTGAGGCAAGAGAATCGCTTAAGCCAGAGTTGGAGGCTGTTGTGAACTATGACGCCACAGCACTCAGGGTGACAGCCTGAGACTCTGTCTCAAAAAAAAAAAAAAAAGGCTCAGCGCCTGTGGCTCAACGGGCTAAGGCGCCAGCCACGTACACCTGAGCTGGCAGGTTCGAATCCAGCCCGGGCCTGCCAAACAACAATGATGGCTGCAACCAAAAAATGGCCGGGCGTTGTGGCGGGCGCCTGTA